>VMDO01004035.1:64534-115218 GCA_007922755.1 Pedetes capensis | reverse complement strand
CCTGTGCCATCTTTTCTATTGAAAATAACAGAAAAAAATAGTTGCAAAATGTTTTATCTGGCTCCAGGATTTTTCTAAAGGGTTTCAGGCAGCCAGCAGCCTATCTGGCTATTGTAGCAAAGCAGTGAATTCTGTATGACCCTTGATAATACCTTTAGTAGCCCCCACCTATAACTTCTTGCATCCTACCTTCTTACTTCCCCTTTTACTTGAGAGAGGTAGGATCACAAGGATGCATTCAGCTCCAGAACTGCACAGACACTCAGCCTCTAGAAGATACAGCTGCCAATTCCAATAACATTCCTGAGGGGACAGTGGAGTTATGGTTTGAATCTAAAATGTCCCCCACAGGTGATGCACTTGGACACTTGGTACCCAGGTGGTGGTGCTGTAATGGGAGGCTATAGAACTTTGGGAAGTGGGACCTCGCTAAAGGAAATAGCTCATTGGAAGTGAGCCTTTGGAACTTTCACATGGGCCTTCCGTCCTGGCCGCTCTCTTTCTGCTTCCAGATGCCATGATGTCTAGCTGTTCTGCCCTGCCTCCCCACCGCATAAACTGAGATCCTCTAAACCACGAGCCAAAAAAAAAATGTATCCTTCGTTTTTAAGTTGTTCTGTTGGGTATTTTGTTACACAGATGAGAATAGTAACTAACAGCATCTTCAACAAATGGTGTTGGGAAAATTGGATACCCATCTGCAGAGAAATGAAAATAAACCCACATCTCTCAGTTTTCACAAGAGTCAACTTAAAATGGATAAGAGACCTCAACATAAAACCAGAAACCTTAAAACTACTAGAAGAAGAGATAGGAAACATGTTCCAACACATAGGCATAGAGAAGTATTTCCTTAACACACCAGGAATTGACAAATAGGATTACATGAAATTAGAAACTTCCGTGCAGCAAAGGAAACAATCAACGAAGTTAAGCAAGTGCCCACTGAATGGGAGAAAATCTTCACATCCTGTACATCCAATAGAGGACTAATTTCTAAGAACTTACAAAGAACTCAAGAAAGCAAATCCCCCCAAAATAAATAACTCAATACACAACTGGGCAAAGAAAATGAACAGACAGTTCTCAAATGAAGAAGTTCATAAAGTTAAGAAACACATGAAAAAATTCTCAATATCCACAGCCATTAGGAAAATGCAAATCAAAACAACTCTGAGATTCCATTTAACTCCAGTAAGAATGGCCAGGATCAACAAAGTAAAGAACAACAAATACTGGCAAGGATGTGGATAAAAAGGAACCCTTTTACACTGCTCGTGGGACTGTGAATGAGTTCAACCACTTTGGAAATCAATATGGAGATACCTTAGAAAACGAAAAATAGAACTGCCATATGACTCAGCTATATCACTCCTGGGAATGCACCCAAAGGGAGACAAGTTATCATACCACAGAGACACCTGAGTCTCCATATTTAATTCAGCACTCTTCACAATAGCAAGAATATGGAACCAACCAAGATGCCTACCAATAGAAGAATGGATAAAAAATACTATGGTACATATACACAATGGAGTATTACCTAGCAATAAAAAAGAATGAAATAATGTCATTTGCAGCAAAATGGGTGGAACTGGAGAATATTATCTGAAGTGAAAAAACACAGGCTCAAAAAGAGAAACATTTTATATACTCACTCATATGTGGCAGCTGAATCTTACTTAAAGGAAGAAAAATCCTATAAATAAGTAGATATATAAAAATGCACAAACTTAGTGAAGAAGAGAAAATATAAAGAGTAGAAATAAGGGAGGGGTCTAACAAAGGGAAGTGAAGGTTGTGGAAAGTGGGATAGGGAAAAGAATCAATGTAGAGGGATAAAGGGGGAGACAATAATCTCAACATAAATGATGCAACTTCATTAGTACATGGGAAAAATAGGGGAATATAACCCATATAAGCATACAAGTTTTACTATATATTAATCAAAAGGCTCCATAAAGTTTGTAAGTTGATGAAAGTGTAACAAAAAGTAATGTAATAGTTGTATAATGGAAAAAGAAAATGCTGTAATACCCTGTACCCCATTAAAATTTATTAATATAAAGGGGAAAAAATAACTGTAATCACTCTTGTTGTTAGGTGCTGTCAAGTCATGTCTGACTCATAGCAACTCTTGTAGGGTTTTCAATGGTTGATTGTTTCAGGATTGCCTTGTCTGTCTCCAATTTTTGCAGTGCTGGGAATCAAACCCAGGACCTCAGAGACTGCAGAATATCACTCTACCAACTGAGCTAAATCCCAGCCCACTATGATCACTAGGAGATCACTTGGGATTGAGTCCTAAGGCTGTTAAACTACAAAGTGTTTTTGGGTTTTTCCCTGTTTGCTGTGAGACCTGGTTCCTAGTCCCCAGTAGCCATTTGCAAAGGCAGGCATGTGGAAATTCTTCTGCCATGAAAGCCAATGCATATATCGCCAGTGTCTGGGGTGCAGAACACAGAGTGCAGGATAGAAAAGGTACTCAAGGCGATCAGAAATAGAAAAACAAAGTTGCCTTGGATACTTTGAGGAGATACATTGGACCTGCAAATGGACAAAACACATGGAGTGTAGTACACTCTTCAGTTTCTTCATACCTTGGATCATTGTGATTACTAGCTAACATGCTACTCTCTTTTAGAGGGGTGGTAAGTGGCAAATCTGATTGGTCTCCTGATCCATAGTCCCTCAGCTCACCAATGAGTTTACCTTACGTCTCTGGGAGAGGTTTCAAACATGGAAGGAACTGTCCACTCTGAGTGTGTAGCTGTCAGGCTCTCTGCCTGATGGTTCTCTCTTCAGCTAGGCTCTTATAGACCAGAGTATTACAGACCAGAGTGGATTTCACCTCTTTGAAGACAATTTTTAATCAGCAAAGGTGGGAATCGATAGCTGTACACCTCAGTTTCCTTTTCCTTGGTGAGACCATACTGAATTGTATTCTATGTAATTCTGTGGAGGATCCCCAGGAAGACTGAGCCCTCTACAACCTGCTTACAAACACACCTTTCATAGGCTTCTTCTCTTTCCCTGTCACATTTGCCCCTCCCATATTTGTGCTTCCTGAAGCTTCCACTTGAAGAAAGAATGGGTAACCCAGTCTTTGCATCAACATCTGGTTGGGGCAGCCCCACCAGGGACAGGGTGGGAAAGATCCTACATCAAGGAGTCCTCCCATTTCTTCTGGCAAAATCAACAGAGAAGTCCATACAACTAAAACATTCCACTTTTACTTACATGCCCTCACTACATATTAACTCTAGTTGATTGAGCAACCAACAACAACCTACTTATTAATGGCACCGAGCTTGGTGCTTATATTTTGCTTTTGTGTCACTGTGACTAACACATCCAACAGAAACAACTTCAGGGGAGAAAGATTTATTTCGGCTCATAGGGTCAGTCCATCATAGTGGGGAAGGCATGGTGGAGCCATGTGTGGTGGAGGAGAACTGTTCACATCATGGTAGACCAGACAGGAGAATGCATGTAGCAACCAGAGGCTGGGTATAACCTTCAAAAGCCTGCTCCTAGTAGGTAGGTAGGTCCCACACCCTAAAGACTGCACAGCCTCCCAAAAGGGTGCCTCCATCTGAGGAGCAAGCATTCAAACTCATGAGACTGTGAGGGATATTTTGTATGTAAAACATAACAGTGCTGTCAGCAGGCAGTGAAAGAAATGACAGATGCAGATCCAGTCCAGGTGAGGCTTATAACCTGCGGGGAGAAAAGGTTGACTCTCATGCTCAAGCGAGAGGATAAAAAGAAAGCATATAATCAGGTGTGGGTCTAAGAGACAGCTGTTCTGTGTGCTTCAAGACTTTAGAGACAGTCAGAAAGGATAAAGGCTCTAAATAATGCAAGAATCTCCAGATGTGCCGTAGGTGGGTTTCCAGTGTTCTACAGCTTACAAGATGTAAATTGACTTTGTTCTTTGGTTTCCATTAATTCCAGTCACAGCAGTTAAGCTCAGCATACATGGGCATGGGAATCTTCAAGCAGATTAACAAACCCACCATGTGAGAGTTTCAGATATCCTCAGTGCCTCAACCCACCTTCTACAGGAGGTAGCCAGAGTACTGGGACAGACAGGAGGCATCTCCTTCAGGCTGGCCTTCAAGAACAGAACTATGAACCACATACCCCACCCATAGAGCCATTGTGCAGAGATGAAAGTAGAAGAATCCTAAAGTTTACATGTCCCAGATTTCCTAATTAAGTTATGTGGGATGTGAATTTGGTATCTGATAAATTAATGGCAATGGGGATTATATTGAAAGCACAGCAATGAACAAATGGAGTAATTCCCACTTGATTTAAGTCAGATAACATGTGAATTATTTGGGAATCTGGCTCTATGAGCAAAATGACTAGACAGGGTCAACTGTCTGAACTTGACTTCAACGTGTGAAGATTTTAGGTTAGTTTTGATCCAGAGCTCATTAAATAATTTCTATTAGGAGCCAGGTACAAGGTAAGGTGCTTCACATTAGACCTCTAAGTCTTGCAACAAACTCATCAAATAATTTTTTTCATTTCATGAATGAGAGAATGTGCTCAGGATGGTTAGAATTGCTCAGAAGGAGAAAATCCAAGAAGTTAGGCATGTTTGAATCCAGAGTCCTGGCTCTAAGCCACACTTCAGCAAATAAGTAGTCTTAGACATTTACACACATGCATGATTATGTGTATTGTATTCTGTGTGCACACATATTAATGTGCTGCTGTTAGGTGTCGTCGAGTCTGTGTCCAACTAATATCAACCCTATGTACACCAGGCAAAACAATACTGTTAGTACTTCTCTGCTAGTCATAGGGTTTTCAATGGCTGATTGTTTTTGGGGGGAGTGGTTGCTGGGTCCTTCTCCCAAGCCTACAGCACCTGTTTTCCCAGGCAGTCTCCCACCCAAGTACTAACCACACTCAACTCTGCTTAGCTTCTGAGAGCTGACAGGATCAGATGCAACAGTGGTATGGCTGCAGGCTATTAATATGCATATCATAACTAAAACATGTGGCTGATAGAAAAGTTCACTTTCCCATTGGTTAACCAGCACACTTTTGCTTTTCAAATACCTTATTCAATGCACGAGACATGGTCGCCTTACTTCATGTACAAGAGAATGAATGATTTAGAGTTATGTCACCTTTCCATTTCCAAGGCCTTTCTGTTTGTGCTAACCAAAATGCCATGCTCTTATTCAAAGCAGTATTGTCCCTGAGAAAATGTGTTTGAGCTTCTCCTATTGTACCATTTACTTATTTATCTATTTAGTCACTGCAACAGTGTGGCTCAGGCAGTTTCCACGTGTCTATTGAATAAAAGGAGATAATGGTTCATAAAATTAATGAAGCTTTATTTGAGGGTTCACTAAGTTTTCTTTTCTGCTCCAAACATCATCTTTTATAAGAATGTTCATTTATACTGGATTGCCCTTTTTAAGCAATTTCCCATAGATTTTTCCACAACAGTAATATGAAATTGGTAGGGCATTATAATGCCCAGTTACAGCAGAGGAAATTGAGAGTCAAAGGATTCAAAAATCTCGTGACCACGACTCCACCAAAAAATGAAGTCTAGGCTTTGCTTCAAGTGTGTATATGTGTGTGTATGTGTGTGTGTGTGTGTGTGCACATGCATGCACATGTGTGTATTGAATGTTTCAATGAGTATACGTATTTCAGTCAGAAATAGACTTACTGACCACTCACAATGTACTAGGCAATGTGGACATGAGTTATGGACTTGAAAATTAAAGAAAAAAATTATATAAACAATCATTATCCAGGGTCACATGTATTATAATAGAAGTTTAAATAAATCATGATAAGAGCATGGATAAGGGAGAGAATAACTTTGTCTCAGGGTGGAAAATTAGATAACTCCTCTGAGATATTTGAGTCAAATCTAAAAGAAGAAGAAGAGAATTGGGAGAGATGGAGAAACTGGGAGGAAGGGATTCTGTACAAGGAATACCTCCTGAAGACACTAAGGGTGTTTGGAGAACTGTGAGTACTGTGAGATGGCTGGAATCCAGAGTGCTAGAAATGGTGAGGGCTGGGATTTAGCTCAGTTGGTAGAGCACTGTGCTGCAATCTCTGAGATCCCGAGTTCAACTCCCAGCACCACAAAAATGGGAGAAGGGCCTGGCAACCCACTCCCAAGGCAATCCCAAAACAGTCAGCCATTGAAAACCCTATGAGGGTAGCTATGAGTCAGATACCGACTCGATGGCACCTAACAGCATCAACAGGAATGGTGAGGAGTAAGGTAGAAAGCAAAGATGGAGTGAGGTGATTAGTGCCCTTTACAAGCATGAGCTATGGTCCAGATATGGTGTAAGTGTATCTCCAAGGGGTCCATGTGTTGGAGGTGTCATCCTAGGATGGCAGTGGTAAGAAGTACTGACCTTTAAGAGCTGTGGTACAAGCTGGGTGTGGTGATACCCGCCTGTAATCCCAGACTCGGGAGGCAGAGGTAGGAGGATCAAAAGTTCGAGACCAGAGGCAGTCTGTGTAATTTAGTGAAACTGTCTCAAAAAGCAACAACAACAACAATAAAAGGGGCTGTAGGTGTAGCTCAGTGATACAGCACTTGCAAAGCATGCAAGCATAAGGCCCTGTGTTCAACCTCCACTACCCCACTCCAAAAAAAAAGAGTTGTGATGAGGTAGGAGGCTATTAGGTCTTAGTGATGGCACAACTCTCCAAAGAGATTAAGGGACCCCTTAATCTCATGGGACCCCAAGTAAGCTCTCTTGAGTGGGCTGTTAGCAAAGAATAAGATCAGCCACTCTGGATTCCTATTTGGCCATGTGATCTCTCACACACGTCCCTGCCATTCTGACGCTATTTGCCATAAGGTGATGTAACCAAAAGGATCCTCACCAGAGGCGCCTCTATGCTGTTTGGACTGTCAGCCTCAAAAACTGTGATTTAAACAAAACTCTTTTCTTTACAAGTCACCCCACAACAAGATATCAAAGGAAACAGACAAATATAGCATGCCAAAAATGTGGGTTTTACTTGACAGATGTTGTAGTGGTATACCAATTTCCAAATGAAATGGAAAGAATAATTTTTTTGAAAGGACTAGGGAGGGAACTAGAGCACACTACTAGGGATGTGTGGATGCCTGAAACAACACTCCCTCTCTGTGCACCAGTCCTTGCCTCCCCCACTGAGGGTAGATGTGCCATCTCCTGAGTTGGTAGTACCTTGGCCATGATCCTGTGACAGCACTTTGTACATTGTTTTGTACTTTTCTTGCATCTGGACCTGTGTTAATTTGTCTCCTTCCTCTGCCCCACAAAAATCAGACTGAGAGCAATTGGAGATGGTAACTGCCATTTTATTTGCAATTAATCTTTATATCCCAAACAACTCACATATTGATTGGCTCACAGTAGGTGCTCAAATAAAGGTCTATTGGATTTCACTGAATGGAATCCGTAGGAAAGGAGACAAGGACAGATGAAAGTATTGATGATTTTTAAGTAGAATGAAAGTAGTTAAGAAATTTCATATCCAATGGTCATTACTTTCTCAGTGTGATGGGAAGTAAATTCATCTATTAGGAATGGAGAGAAACATAAATTATGTTGATTTCTTAAGGAAATCAGTAAAGGTTTGGTTCTAGCATACACAAAAAAATTCTAAAACATAAATGGTCAAAAAGGCATTTAAAGCTGTATTGTATCCAGATGGGAATAAAAAAGGTATTGCTGTAGAGTAGAACATTCATTTTTGGTTATATATGACTTTTGTGCAGAGGATAAAATTGGTCTAATTACTCCAGGTCAAGGATTTGCTTATGTGTGGATTTAAGTGATCAAAAAAATGTAGGATTCTGGAGAATAAATGGTTAAAATATCACAAATGAAAGAGGCAGAAAGGCGAAAGAAGGTAGAGTGATAAACCCCATGGAGGAATTTTAAAGGATTGACCCTAGAAAAAGTAAAGAGGGTAAGAACCAAAGTCTGAAGGTAAATTAGAAAAGTTGAATTTTAAAACAATTGGAAGCCAAATAGACTGTTGTTTCAATTCCTGCTCCATTACTCGATGTTAGGAATGACCTGGTTTGAATTTTCTAACTGCTCAGAAATTATCGAATAGGTATTGTCACATACATTGGAAACTTAGAGTTTCCATGCCAACTGAAGTAGTTGAGATCAATCACCTCTGAGCAAGAAGTGCTACTAATAGAATCAATAGGCACCAGCAACCCATCACTCACTGATGTCTGATGACAAATGTCCAAGTATCCATGAAGAGGCACCATCAACCCCTCCCAGGCTAAAATGAGTATCCTAGGCTTATACATCAGCCGCTTACTCTCTCTCTCTCTCTCTCCATTCAGCTCTTAGTCCTGATATACTGGATTCTGAATTTCAATACCAGGACCCTCTGCCTTCTGGCTTAGAGTTGGTTTCTGCTATGATGAAATTCCAGCAGCAAAGTGAAAGGTGAAGAAAAGAGAGGTATTTATGCCCCTTGCGGACTTCCTGCAAGACTATGAATTACTGGTGGCAGTGTTTCTGTGGTAAGAATTTCCACGAGGCAATGCCTCTTCTAGATGCAGCTCTATTTATCAGCATGCTTGCTGAGGAAGGAGACTCTAATAAGCAATATTTAATATTTCTTATTTATCAGTTGACTATCTTATGTATTCTCAAGTACATTATTTTGAGCATCATTTCTCAGTGCCTAAGGCATAAAAACCATAGATGATTTCATGGAAACTTAACTGAAATGCTCCATCAGCTGTGTGTGTGTGTGTGTGTGTGTGTGTGTGTGTGTGTGTGTGTGTTGTATTGTGTTAAACCAAACCATGTATTTTTGCCAAGACTTTCTCTTCATCTTAAAATGGAAGTTTAGCTGAAAACAAAAGCCTACTAAACTCAAAGTTCTGTTTCATTTAATTCTATTTAACTGGAGTTCACAAAAAATACACATACTGAAAAAGTAAAGCAAAATATTTCCAAAGAAGTTTTGCCTAAAAGCAGTTATAGTAGTTCTAAATAATGCCTGGAAAAATCAACTTGCAGGACTTGCATAATGTCAAACATCAAGTTCTCCCTGACTCTGAGGCATATTTTAGGGGAAAAAATCTCCCCATGCTTCTGAGCTGCTATTAATGCAATTATGAGGCTCTGATGCACAAACAGTACTGTGAAGGCAGCCAGTTCCACCTGATGCCACATTTGTTCAAAGGACAACTGGGGAAGTGGACCCAGCAAGCCCTTTCAGCTCACCTCACAGTGGCCATTATTTGTAGTGCTGAGAAGCATGCAGAAAGCCTAAAAATAAAATCTGTCACCTCCAAGTATAAGATTCTGTGAATTCTATTCACATTCATTTGAATTAGTTTCTCCCTGATCTCTACTTGCTCAGGATGATAATGGCAGAGAAATCATTAATTAGCTATTAATAAAAAGCACTTTTTAACCTTCATCATAATTATCGAGCATCCATCAACTTTTAAAGATACAGGTCCTTCATGAAAGCAGGCAGTGGTTTGGTTAAATTTTGCTCAATTTTTTTGGGGGGGAAGAATAATTACAATTTTTTATAGCTATCTTTTGATATGGCTATTTTTTCCTAATTCTAAACATATTTATTTGGAAGAAATTAGCTGAGATGATCTCTAAGTATTTTAGCCTTCTTCTACTCCAATCAGGCTGGGATTTAGCTCAGTTGGTAGAGCACCACTCTGTAGTCTCTGAGGTCCCATATTTGATTCCTAGAATCACAAAAATGGGAAAAGATGTGGCAATCCACTCTCAAGGCAATCCTGAAATAATCAGCCATTGAAAATGCTACAAGGGTCCCTATGAGTTGGACACAACTCTACTGCACCTAACAACAACTACTACTTCAACTATGCACAAGTCATATGAGACACAGGAAATGTATTTCTTAAATAAATGACTAGACCAGTGGTATTAACAATCCAGAAGTTTTTCAAGACTTTCTAAGAGGTAGATAGTGGGAAGTATCAGATCTATGTAAAGCAAATCTAGAGGAAAATATAGCCAAACACACTGGTGCCTACTGCCCAAAGGCAGTTCTGGGGAACTCAAAGTTCAGATTTAATAGAACCAAGGCGAGAGGGTGGAAGGAGAGTAGCAATGAGGCCTTAAACTGGGTGGTGATTTGGAGAACCCTCTACAAAGCCTAAGCCAATTGGCTCCTTCTGGTTGGAATGCAACAGAAGGATTCAAAGAGAGGTCCATCCTCACCAAGGCAAGGAGAGTGGTGCTCCAGGATAGGGGCATCACCCCTGGTAGCTCTTAATCCCCAGAGAGATGTCAGTGCCCTACAGTTGGGTGATGCTATAGTATGAAAGTGTTCCCAGGGTTCTTGTGCTGGAGACTTAATCCTAACACAATCATGTTGAAAGGTGGGACCTTTAAAAGGTGATTAGATGATAGAACCCTCATGAATGTTTAATGTCATCATTTTAGGAGTTGGTTTGATGTCATGGGAGAGGATTAATTATAAAAATAAGTTCAGTGCCCTCTTTCTCTTGCTATCTCTTGTACTTTCACCCTGTACCACGTATGATGCAGTTCCAATGTCCTCACAGCTGCCTATACTCTACTATGAACTTCCAAGCCTCCAGAACCATAAGCCAAATAAGTATCTGTTGTTTATAAATTACCCACTCTCAGGTATTCTTTTATAGCAGCACAAAATGGAATGAGACAGGGGATCACTGTGTTCTGCATTTGGCAAGTCCCTCCTTCTCTTGGAATCACAGAAGGCAAAACAGGTTTATCAAGTTATCACTCACTCAATGGCAAGGCAGCAAAGTACAGATGTGGAAATAGCCAGAGAGAATGTAAACGTTTCCCCACCTTATAACAGTAATTATTTCATTAAAGTAAACAAAAAAAAAAACAATACTTCTAGGAAACTGTTTCTGTTTCCATAGTGAAAACTAGTGCACCTTCTCAAGCTTCCAAATTGACATATCTTTGTGATAAAGCAGCATTAAATCCCATTAAAATGGAGAGTTGCTTCAATAGTTCCTATTAGCTATTGCTGTATAATGTAACCACATGTATTCCTTGTATTTTTACTCTATAATGTAGCTACTTACTTCTATAAACTCTGCATTAAATACTAGACACCATGTACTTTGGGAATATAAACATTTGGGCCAAAATATAATGACTTTTCCCTTTCATTAAAAACCCGAATCAACTTAAAGAGAAAAGATATATATCAAAAGAAATAACATAATGCATATTCTGGATGAAATCATCACTGAAGTGCATTGTACAATTTTGAGTGCTCCTGGCCTAACACCTTACACAATATACAACAACTATAAATCTAGGAAAGACTTGTGGTGATCTGATGCCCATCAAATACACAAAGGCCAATGTAAAGCAATATTCCTTGGCTGGATTTTGAGAATCCATGACAATCAACTGGGTGTACTTTGAAGTTTCATTGTATGATCATAGCCAGAGTCACAGCACCTAAGAGGAGAAGCAAAATGCATACAGATACAAGAAAATTAATCGATGAGAAGATATAACCAAGGTATCCTCCTCAATTGTCCAATAATGCACACAGAAAAAAATAGATGAAAAGTCAGAGAGTAAAGACTGAGGGGCAGAAGATCAAAAACTTTTAGCTAATGCGAGTAGGAAATAGAAAGAATCAACAGTAACTGAGGAAAGATACAAAGCTTCTGATTTAAAGAGCTAAAATAAGATTAAGTAGAATGCAAGAGGGGGAAAGGCTATAAACTAAACCAAGGAAAACATACAAATTGATCCACCCACAAGGCTATAATATTTTTAAAATATTTTAAAAGGCTACCTGGCTTTGAAATATTTAAAACAAATCCAATTAAAAAAAAACTCAAGAAGAAACTGAGAAATCCATAACCATTATTGGAGAATTTAATGTTATCTCCTTGTAATGGACAAAATAAATACATAAATAAAAGTAAGTAAGGGTATCAAGGATTAAATAAAACAACAGCATTGCAAATAAAAACCCTGTGTTGCAAGTAGAAATTAAGTATTCCTTCAAATGTATATGAAACATTTTCCCATATATGATGGCTATAAAAAGGGGCTCAAATGAATGGCTACCATATTCTTTAGCCATAATATAGCAAAAATAGAAATTAAATATAAATTAGGCTATCATAGGATCTATTTATGTCACAAGCTTTATTCTGTCCTTTAATTGAAAAGGCAGTCTAGATAGCAATGTAGTTAGAGAGCTTAAAATCTATATTTGCAAAGCACATTGTATGAAAAGAGAAAAATCTCTGTCAACATCAAAGAGTGAGCTTGAAGACACTAACAGAATTTATGAAAATCTAAATTCCTCCCATGCTACTCTTCATCCCTCCAAAACAAAAAACAACAACAACAAAAAAGAAGCATATGGTAATCAAGTAATCCTTGGTGATTATCTTTGGACAAAGACACATTCTATTCTCATGCACTATCAATGAAACTTTATATTGGTAAATATTTTAGAAGGGCAATTTGTCAATACCCATAATGATTTTAAATGTGCAAATCTTCTGATCTAACAGTGCTATTTCTAGGAAACTAACCTAAAGCAATACTTTGTTGTTATTAGGTACCAAGTCAATGTCCTACCCATAGTGACCCTATGTACAACAGGCGAAACAGTATTAGTATTGCTTCTCTGCTATTTATAGGGTTTTCAATGGCAGATTGTTTGGGGGGAATAGGTTGCTGTGTCCTTCTCCCAAACCGACAGCCCCTTATGTTCCCAGGTGGTCTCCCATCCAAGTTCTAACCATGCCCAACCCTGCTTAGCTTCAGAAATCAGATGATATCCAATGCCTGCTGGATATGGCTGCTGGGAAAGCAATACTTATGTGTGTATAAATGTTATACAGTTAAGAATGCTCTTTGCAGTACAACTTGTACTAGGAAATAATAGGCAACAAGAAATGTAAGTAATGTTTCACCCATTAATGGGATATGGGGCATATTTTGTGCTATTTTCATTTATTTATTTATTTATTTATTTATTTATTTATTTATCTATTTATTTAATAATGGCTAACTATATGTTTTTAGCCTGCAGCGGTAGCCCTGTGGCACCCGATCCTGTCAGATCTCGGAAACTAAGCAAGGTCGGGCCTGGTTAGCACCTGGATGGGAGACCACCTGGGAACACCAGAAGCTGCAGGCTTGGGAGAAGGACCCGGCAACCCCCTCCCAAAAATCAATCTGCCATTGAAAACCCTATGAACAGCAGAGAAGCACTGACAATAGTGTTTCCCCTGTTGTACACAGGGTCGCTATGAGTCGGATACCGACTTGATGGCACCTAACAACAACAACAACAACAACATATGTTTTTATGTAGATATAAATTCCAGCATATTATTATTGTGTGAAAATACCAGTTTAATAATAATGTGTATAAATATAAATTCGCTTTTAAAAGCTATGTATTTTTGCATGCGTATTCACATATATATGGAGAAAAGTGCATGATAGGCATTTTTAAATGCACAGAATAAGTAGAACAACATTTAGTGAAATGTTCAAATCTAACATTCGTGATATTGGCACCTTAAAGGGAGTCTTAGGGACCACTTTCCTCTCTTGATTCTGAATGTCAAGATAGTACCTGGATCTTAAACAGTAAAAATATATTCACATATTATATCTCAATGAAAACAACAAAGTTATTACACTATTTAAAACATATGCCATAGAAAGAACACCAGGGCTTCAAACCCATAAAAATTGGGTTCAGTCTTGGATGCAGTTTCAATATGTTATAATTCAGATGGTTTTGGTTCAATTCAGGTTTGACTTTAAAATTTTAATCTTATGTGTAGGTAGACATATTTTTTTTCAATTATATTTCAATTTCTAGATAGCTAAGGATACAAAAAATAAAGTAAAAGCTGAACATGAACCCAATTTATCACTTGGTTCAGGTTCAGGCTTTGTTTTGGGTTTGGGTTCAGAAAAATTTTTTAAATGCTTGAACAGAACAAGTGCAGGGTATGGGTTTAAGTTTAGTTTGAAGCCTTGCTATCTAGATATAGGATTGAGACTGAAACTTGAACCAAATCCAAACACTCTAAACTTTAACATATTGAGCCCACACTCAAACCTGATCCAAATCTTTTGCATCCCTGAAAAAAATACATAAAGTTACCTAAAATAGCACAAAATTCACCCAGAGCAAGCATTAATGCACATTGTAAAGATTGCTGTGTTTGAAAATATCTGAGTTAAGCCCTGTGATCCATTCTATTTGTGTAGAATCTCCTTTACCTTTGGTGCCTTATGTCAGAACCCTGAAAAGGGACAACCAATACTTAGAATAATGATGATAACCCAGAAGAGCATTAGGCAGAAAAGAAATACCCAATTTCTTCATTAGACTACACTTAATAAGGGGAAGTGATGGATTAAGACATTTTAAAAGACTTTGTCTCTGAAAGTTTGTATGTACAAATTATATTAGTATACTCCTATACTTAATAAATACCTTCAAAAATTAAATTCTTTCCACTTTTATAGCAAACTACTACTTCCACAAGCCTCACACTTTCAATAAGTAGCCCCACCATTCAGTATTGACTCTCTTTCATTCAATAATGAACTCTCTTTCCTTCCCATTCTACATTCAATTGAAGTTCTATGGGTTTCTGAAAATAGCTCCAGAGCTGATCCTTTTCTTACATCTCCACTGCTCTTCGAGTCTATACCACCAATATTTCCAGCAAGACTTGGCCCAATGTCCTCCTAATTCCACCTTCCCACAAAGTTTTGTCTTCAGAAAAGGCTCAGCATGGTCTCTCATTTGTTTCTTTCTAGTACTGGGGGGTTGCACATGCTAAGTGATTGCTCTACTACTGAGCTGCACCCTTAGCCCCTTTTTTATTTCTAATTTTGAGACAAGGTCTCAATAAGTTGCATAGCCTGCCTCTGGCCTCAAACTTATAATCCTCCTGCCTCAGCCTCCTGAGTCTCTTGGATTACAGATGTGCAACATGGCACCTAGCTCAACATGGTCTATAAATTATATACTATAAATTATTAATTTATAAAACTATAAAAACTATAAATTATTAAAATAAAACTCATATAATTTAACCCTTTAATCAGAAGTACATACAGTCAGAAAAATAAAAATCTGTGTTCACTACTATAGCCTAAATGACACACATGATCAAGGGCCTGCCTCACTCTCCCTTTCTCACTCTTCTGTCCAGACAGGTCATCAGGCTATTCTTTCACACACCTGGCTCATATGCTTTAAGGTAGTGCCTCTTACTCTTCCACCTGGGAGGATCCTATCCCTCATCTCAGTTGGGACACTGAGTCATTGTATTCAAACTCCACTTCCTCAGAAACCACCCTTGACCATCCTATCTAAAGCAGCACCTGCACTACTACCAGCTCTCATCCTGGTTGGTTGTCTCACAGTGCGTTGTGATCTGATGTTACAAGAGCAAACGCTATTTGTTTGTTTCCCTAAGAGGTAGGCTCCATCAGACCAGGGATTATGTTTTGTTTGACAGAACTTCATGTCTTACACCAAAAAGAGGAGCAGGTACAATAATATAACCCTGAAACTCAATGACACTATTTATGAGTGGAAGAATAAGAAATAGTACACAGTGGGGAACTGAAGGGGTGATAGTACCTTAGGTTATAGGGATAGTGGTGAAGGCAGAGAGAAGCAGTCAAATGTGAGTGATATTTCAAAGGTAAAAATCATTAGAATTTGTAACAAATTGCACAGGGAGCAGGAGGTAAGGGGAGGTATTATGATTGGTTATAAAACCTAGATCAACCATTATGCCATTGACTGAAGTAGAAAACACTAAAAAATGTCCAGGAAATAGGAAACAGTTTGGCTTGGCACATGCTATAGGGAAGATGACACTGCAACCTATCTCTTGTCCAGAGAGAAGGGTGTGCTTAATTCAAGTTTGTGTGTCTGAAATAGCCACATCAACCATCTTGCTAGCAACCTTAGCGTTACCATTTTAATACAGGCCTTTCTTTCCATCAGCCAGATGTGTTATCATCTTTTATCTTAGAATGGACACTATATAGCTTATACCAAAATATCCAGAGAGTTCTATTTTGTTGAATCAATTTTGAGACCAAGAACTCAAAATATGCATTGCGCTGGGAAAAGCTATTGCAAAAGGCCTCTTTAAAGTGTTGAAAAGTAAAGATGTCATATTGAAGACCAAGGTGTGCCTGACTTATGCCATAGTATTTTCAGTCCCATCATATGCTTGTGAAAGTTGGAGGTTGAATAAGAAGGACAGAAGAAGAATTGATGCTTTTGAATTACAGTGCTGGAGAAAAATATTGAATACACCATGGACTGTCAAAAGGGCCAACAGATCTGTCCTAAAAGGAAGTGCAACTAGAGTGCTCCTTAGAAGCAAGAATGGCTAGACTGTCTTACATCTTTTGGACTTGTCAGGAGGGACCAATCCAACTTGAGAGAGTGATGGGTCAATAAAAAAAAGAAACACCTTCCACTAGATGGATTGACATAATAGCTGGAACAATGGGTTAAACATAAAAACGATCATGCTCCTGGCATAGAGCTGGCACAGTATTTCCTTCTGTTGTACATAGGGTTGCCATGAGTCACAGCCAACTCAGTGACATCTAACAACAGCATTTTTTCCTTGAATTTCTTCCCTTTTCTCTAAAAGTGTTTAAAGTATTTATGCTTACATCCGAAATGATGCCTGCATTCAATCCTGTCATCCTGTTTTATGCTGTCTGGATGTGTTTGTTCTGTTTCTGCCACTTTTCTCATTCTTTAAGCTCTGCCTTTGACCACGTGAGCTATTAAACAAAAACACCTTTCCAAGGGAATTTAAAATGTATTTTTAAACCTAGTTGAACTTATAATTACCAAAATCAAAAACTATAAAACAATCTCCAAGTCTTCTGAGTACTTATTGTTAGGTGGCATCTAGTAAAGTCTGACTCATAGGGACCTTATGTACAATAGAAAGAGGGACTAAGTCTGTCAGCGCTTCTCTTCTATTCATAATGTTTTCAATGGCTGATTTTTTTGGAAGTGAGCTGCCAGGTCCTTCTCTCGTTTTTAGCAGTGCTTGAGATTGAACCCAGGGCTTCAGAGTATGTACAGTGGCATGCTCCCAGCTGAGTTAAAACCCAGCTCATTCCCCTGGGGAGAATTATGAGTTTAATGTGAGACATTCTACTTCTCTACTCATCATTCCATCTCCACCATCCAGTCATCATGTGGGAAATACAGACGGTGTCACTGAGCCCCTCTCCCTGCTTTCCTCTCCATCAACATTGTCAGTGACCACCAGGCTCTACCTATCTTCCTACTGTTTTTCCCTTTCTTCCAACATGTTTTCTTCTGTAAGTACTTCTCTCTCAGTATGCTGAGTCTTTCTTGTTTCTCATCTGAACTTTGCTATATCCTCTCATTTAGTCATCTTGTCTCTAGTGTAACCTCTAAAAAGCAGCCAAAGTGTTCCATGCAGCATGACAGTGTTTTCTGACCCTGCAGACAACCCCTCAGTGAAGTACCATTATGTGAGAAGAAACTTCCTACCCCACAACCTGATATACAAAGGCCACACACTTAACCTCTGACCATGACTTTCTTTTTAGATTTCTTTGATCCAGAAACAAGAAACTATGTGTATTTCCAGTAAAAAGGGCACTTATTTTCCATTATTATTTATTTCTCTATATTGCCCTGCTGTCTTTAATAAATGTCTTTGACATTTCCCTATATCTAGTGCTTACACACTCCCACATGTCTTTCAGTTTGTCATGCTATGTGGACTTGTGTGTTGCCAGGATCCTGAAACCTATGCCACTGGTATTCAGATACCAGCAGGGCCCCTCATCATGGACAGGTTTCAGCTGAGCCTCTAGACTAAGACAGACTAGGGAAAAGGACCCAGCAGCCCACTCTCACAATAATTAGCCATTGAAAACCCTATGAATAGCAGAGAAACACTGTCAAATATAGTGTCGGAAAATGATCCCCCTAGACTGAAAGGCATTCAAGAAACAACTGGGGAAAGAGTTGCTTACTCAAAGTAGAGTCAACCTTAATGACAGGAATGGAGTAAAGCTGCTTAGACCTCCATTTGCTCATGTGACACCACTCAAAATGAGAAGAAAGTGTCTGCAACAATGGGCTCAAACATAAAAAGATCGTATGCATGGCACAGTGTTAGTGTTTCATTCTGTTCTCCATCGAGTCTCTAAGAGTTGAATCTGACATGATAGCACCTAATAACAAGCACAGAGCTTAAATGTAATGAATATTTTATAGTTTATATTCTGTTGGAAGCCTGCTCCACCCTGCTGACCAATAAATTGTCTTGCTTTGTTGCACATCAATAAACAGCACTATTATTGTGTTTATCACAGAATTTTCCATATTTATATAATTACTTATTTTTGTATGATTCTGCCAATAGATTTTTAGTCCCTTGAGCTAAAGTACAGTATTTTAACATCTTGTTTTAACAAAATAGTAAGCGATGTATCTACTATGCATCAGGCATTCAATAATTTTTATTGAATTATTTATGTAAGTACATATGTATGTATGTATGTATGTATGTATGTATGTATGTATGTATGTGTTTAGTTGGTGGTCATAGGGAGTTGAACCCTGAGTCTCATGCATGCTTCACAAGTACTCTACCACTGAGCGGCACTGCCAGTCCATTTTTTACTTTTTGAGATAAGGTCTTGCTAAGTTATGCAGGCTGCCTCTGACCTTAAACTTTAGATCCTCCTTCCTTCAGCTCCCAAGTAGCTGGGTTTTTAGGCATGTGGCAAAACAACAACAGCTTTAAATACTTATTGCTTCAAAACATTGCAAGGTCTTTATTATATGAAAAGTTTGTTTTTTACTGCATAGGAAAATGTTCTGCTTTTATTTTGTTTTCTTATTTTAACTTCATTTGCTCTGCTTTCCTTTCTTGAAACCCCTGTTATTCATAGGCTAGCTAACTGCTCTGTGCCCTCATATCTATTTTCCTTTCTCTATGTATATTCATTCTTACGACCTTTCACTTTATATTCTGATTTTTATTTATACAATGCTGGTTTGATTTTGTGCAGTAGAAGTTCTGTACTTTACTCTCTCTTATAAGGATTTTAATTCTGCTGTTTTTTTTTTTTCAGGAAGTATTTAGACTTTTTTAAAAATGTATCCTGGAGAGAGATCACTTCAATGCTAGAAAGACTAGCTATGTGTGATCTCTTGAAAATAAATTAGTCTGGTTGAGGCTCAGCTATCTCATCTGTAAAATAAAAGTAATAATAGTGTCTATATCATTCAGTTGCTGTGATGATTAAATGCAATGAAATATAAAATCCTCTTGGAGCAAGGCGCACTCTGATGGTGCAGAAAAGGATGTGGCTTCCCCACTGCTGAAGTTTTCTTCCATGTATGGGATACACTGTAGAGGAATATTTCCCTGCTCTATTCCCTATCTTTCTTCCTCTCTTCACATGAGTTGAAGGGTGGTTAAGGGTAAGTTCTAACTTTTTCTCTCTCCCATTTGGACTCTCCTTGCCTACTTGAAGACTTGCCTACTTGCCTATTTGATTGCTACTGGCTAACATTTTAAAGAATGTATTATTTTGTTTTTTTTATTGTATTTCACTATTGTGTTCTTACTAACAAATTGATTCAGACTCAAGTGGAAAAGAGATACGTTATCTACTGGGCCATATTTAGTTCCCATATCTGGTTCATTAGGGTGGGAATATTGAAAAAAATTGGAGTACATTATAAGAGAAAAAGATAAGGTCAAGATTTTGAGGCTTATGGCATAGCTAAGAGGCAGAGCTGTCAGCCTAGAAGCACGATATCAAACAATTCCTGAATGGGACTTTTTCCTTGTCTATCTGAGTGTGTGTGTGTGTGTGTGTGTGTGTGTGTGTGTGTGTGTGTGTGTGCATGTACACGCACATGTGCCTGTGTGTGTGTGTCTATATATATATATATATATCCCATGTATCTGTCAAGTTTGCCATACTGTGTATATCTGTCAAGTTTGCCATACTGTGGGGGCTCATGTATTGCTGTGATGCTAAAAACTATGCCACCAACATTATAGATGCCAGCAGGGTCACACATGGTGGACAGGTTTCAGCTGAGCTTCTAGACTAAGACAGACTAGAGAGAAGTACATGGCTAATCCACTCCTGAAACAACCATTCAAAACCCTATGACAACACAGTGGTATAGCTACAGGCAGATGGAACATACTGTAACCAAATAGACTACAGTTGTGAAAAGAGATGATGGAATGGCTCAACAGCAAACATGAGAACAAGACCAAGTGCTCCTTGTGGATCAGACCATCAATTTCTCATATGCAGGTCCAAGTTGAAACTGAAGAGAATTAGTACTAGTGCACAAGAGCCAAGGTATGACCTTGAGTATATGCCACCTGAGTTCAGAGATAACTTAAGAACATGTTTTATATGTTTGACACTAATCAACCAGATGAGTTATGTCATGACATCAAAGACATCATTGATGAGGAAAGATAAAGGTTACTAAAAAGACAGGAAAAAAAAGAAAAGACCAAATTACATCTCAGAGAGACTCTGAATCTTGCCCTCGAAAGTTGAGCAGTTAAAGACATGACAAACTAAAAGAACTGTGTAGAGGAACTACACAGAAGATAGATATTAGCTGAAAGCAGAGAACACAAGAAAGATGTCTATCTATGTTTTATTGACTAAGCAGTCATTTGACTATGTGGATCATAACAAACTATAGATAACATTGTGAATAGCAGGAATGCCAGAGCACTTAATTGCACTCATAAGGAATCTGTACAAGGACCAGGGGGCAGTCATTCCAAAAGATCAAGGAAACATTCCCTGGTTTAAAGGCAAGAAAGGTGTTCATCAGGGCTATATCCTTTCACCATACCTCTTCAAACTCTATAATGAACAAATAATCTGAGAAGCTATATTTTATGAAGAAGAACACAGCATCATGATTGGAGGAAGACATATTCACAACCTATATTACCCAGATGACACAACTCTGCTTGCTAAAAGTGAAGAAGATTTGAAACTTTTACTTGGGAAGATCAAAGAACCTAGCCTTCAGTATGGACTGAACCTTAACATCAACAAAATCATGCTTACTGCTGGGTCAGTAAACAACTTCATGATAAATGGAGAAAAAATTGAGATTGTCCAAGATTTTGCTCTACTTGGTTCAATAATCAACACCCAGAGAATCAGCAGTCAAAAATTAAAAGACACATTCCATTGGGAAAAGCTGTTGCAAAAGAGCTATTTAAAGTGTTGAAAAGTAAAGATGTCACATTGAAGATGAAGGTGTGTCTAACTCATGCTAATTTTAGCCACATCACATGATTGTGAAAGCTGGACATTGAATAAGCGAGACAGGAGAAGAACTGATGCTTTTGAATTATGTTGCTAGAGACAAGTATTGAATATACCATAGACTGCCAAAAAGACCAGCAGATCTGTCCTAGAAGAAGTGCAACCTGAGTGCTCCTTGGAAGCAAGGATAGCTAGATTGTTTATGTATTTGGACATGTTGTCATGAGGGACCAGTCCCTGGAGAAAGACATGATATTTAGGAGAGTGGCAGATCACTGAAAAAAGGAACCTCTCAACTAGATGGACTGACACAATGTCTGCAACAACGTGCTTAAACATAAAAAAGATTGTGTGTCTGGCACAGAATTAGGGAGTGTTTCATTCTGGTATGTACAGGGCCACTGAGAGGCAGAAACATCTTGATGGCACCTAAGAACACTATATCTCCTAAGAGGAAACCCTATGAATGTTTTTAAATTCTTAGACAGTTTAATGCTTCTGAGAGTAAACTAAGAGTTCCAAGGCTGGAAGAAACTATTTATTGTTTCATATGAACATAACCCCTCTTTGTATTCTATATTCAAATATTTGTTGTCTTTATTGTGTTGTATATAGTTCTTGCTGACATTAGAATAACAATAAAAAGGTATTATCTGTCATGCATTCACTGCTTTCTTATTCTTTGGACCTACCTTACTTCACAACAACTTACAGTGAACAGAAATTGTCTGAGTTTGAGTTACCATTGATGCTTAATGCTTTGTTGACTTGCTAGGGAATTAGTTAACCCATAAAGATTGCCAGATGTTTGATGGAAACAAGTTATGTAAACTTGGTTTCCGTGTGGCTCATCAATTCAGCAGGATTTTGTGGGATTTAAGCTTTCTCATACTTTTTATCGATGCAATTCACATACCATAAAATTTGCCTTATCAGACTGTACAATTCAATGCTTTTTGGTATATTCATGAAGTTCTTTAACCACAACAATTTCTAATTCCAGAATATATCACTACAGAAAGAACTCTTTGCAATCATTAGCAATCATTCCTCATTCTCCCCAACCCCCAGCACTAGCAAACACTAATGTAAATTCTATGCCTATGTAGTTGCATATTTGGGACATTATATGTATACATATACATATGTATAAAATATATGATATGTATATGTATAATGCCTTCAACTGTACCACTATGGCTTCTGATCTGATCAGATTTCAGAAACTAAGCAGAGGTGGGGCTGGTTAGTACTTGGATGGGAGACCGCTTGGGAACACATGGTGCTATAGGTTTGGGAGAAGGACCTGGCAACCCACTCCCAAAAAAACAATCTGCCACTGGAAACCCTATAAATCTCTGAGAAGCAATAACAATATTGTTTCCCCTTTTGTACTTAGGGTCCTATGAGTTGGATATGGAATCAACACCTAAAAACAACATATGTATAATATGTATATGTACATATACACATATATATGTATATATAATCATAGACTATGTAATGTCTTACACATAGCATATTTTAAGGGTTTATTCATGTTGTAGAATAAAACAGTACTCTTATGGTTAAATAATGTTCAAGTGTATCAATCATACTATACATTATTTATTAGTTGATGAATGTTTGGAGTGATTTTTGCCTCAATTGACCACTGTATCTTTTTACCTTAGGATAAATGGTTGCTTCTGTAAAGGTATTTTTCTATGCCCCAGGCCCTAAGCAAGGCAACAAATTCCTTGGCAACCTTGAACAGGATACCTAGGCTCAGAAAAGGTATAGGGCACCAGGTAGAGAATGGGAGCGAGTCAAGTGCTAACAAAGCTGGAAGCCTTTAAGGACAGCACCAAACAAACTTCTGGCTTCAGTGGGTGAAGACAGCCTCATGCAGCCCCAGGATTTCTGTAAAACTTACCACTGAACTATGTACGTGCCATGTGCCTGGTATAATCAGCTAATGTGCACAGATTTGCTTAAATTGATGGAAATAACAAAAGTTTCTGCTTTGAAACAAAGCAGTTGAGTTTTCAGTATGCTTCTGGAAACTAGTGACTTTCTATTTGTACATTATTCGCACAAGACTATGTTGATAGTACTGGACCAGCTACCAAATTCCATTTGCATCCAGCCCCAAGGAAATATTCATAAGGAAACTTTTTGTGACTTTTCCAGAGACGCAAAATCTATTCCCAATAGCCAGTGACAAATTAGCTTTGGTATAGCTAAATATATATGCAAGAGAGTTTCCCCAGGATATAACTAGAGTTTCCTCAGGCCAGGGAAATTTATACCAAAAGAAATTCATACCAAAGTATGAAGTGTTCCATAGGAATGCTAATGTCTATTCAGAGAACTGTGAGGTGGCTATACTAGATATATTCCACCCTCAATTTATTACCTGGTTACAATAGGAACATAGGCCTCAAAGGAGAAACAAAATTTAAGAAATTTTGAAAATATTAACTGGGAAAGAGATGTGTCTCAGATAAGTCCTGGAGACTGGGGATGCTATTACTTGCAAATTTCTGAATTTACTATGAAGGCAGCAATATCTCAAATGCTACTTTCAGAGAAAGGAGGTGTTATGAGAATATGGTAAATATATAATGTCAGAACCAGTTTCCACTGGGAAATTGTTTCCAATCGAGTTTATTGCAGGATACAGATGAGCTAAACTTTGATGGAACTATAAGGATATAAGGAATTAGAGCATTAAAAATATATGAGGGTATAATAAGCAGCTGGCTATATTGAAGTTCTTTGGAAATCTCTTCAGGTGGCAGAGCTAGTTACTGTTGCAAGCACTGGAAAAGAAGTTGGGAACAGGTGATCATCATTACTTAAAATTAACTCCTTGCTGGAAAATTTCTCCCAGTTCAAAGATCATGGTTTCCACGATCTTCTTTTCTTTGTTTCCTTTATGAATTATGGACACCTGGAATCAACTATTTGACATCCTGGATTACAGAAAACAATGAGATACCAAAGATGGGATGGAAGCAGGATATATTTGATATCAAACACTAATGTTTTGCACAATTGAATCCTCAATAAAATGATGTAAACTGAAATAATTGCCCTAGAGGGCAAATATGATCTTATTTTATAGTTCTGTTGTTTGGATCAATGTTATAATGATTTTGAGTCTCCTACAATTAAATTATAAAGCACCTGAGAGATTGGAATTGACCTAACACAAATCTTAAAGCATCTACTGTTGTTGTTGTTAGGTGCCATGGAGTCAGATCCCACTCATAGTGACTCTATATACAACTGAACAGACACTGTCTAACACTGTGCCATGCCTGGCACTATTGTCAGTGCTTCTCTGTTATTCATAGGTTTTTTGATGTCTGATTATTTCAGTAATGGGCTGCCAGGTCCTTCTCCCTAGCCTGAAGCACCTAGCATTCCCAAGTGGTTTCCTATCTAAAGACTAACTGGTACAACTCTGGCTAGCTTTGGAGGTCAGACGGGATCAGAAAGCAGGATGGCATATCTGTAGACTGAAAGAATCTAGGCTCTATCTAATCGTCAAGAATTATTTTAGCTTAAAATAATTAGCAAAAGAAATTTAAGAGGGTATCATAATAATAACCTTTAATTCATAGTATCAGTGTCAGGCAATGCACCAACAACATAATTTATATTAAATCACTTAATCTTCAAACTATTATCAAGAGTAAGATTATCATTTTACTGATTAGAAGAGCAAAGCAGAGAAACTTTATGTAAAAATTACAATATCTCATATTTCGTATCTATTAAGTGACAGAACAATCATTAAAACCCAAGTATTTTGACCCAAAAGCCAATGCTATTTGGACTCTGCCAAATTCTTTCTCAAGGATATATTTTAGACTTTAATTTAATTAGACATTTTTTTTCTTAGTGGGGAAAATTTTTCATTTCAACTTTTGGTTCCTGTGGAATGTAAAAAATGCAAAGAGTTTTAATATTTGAAATTTAATTTCTTGCTTAGAATTTGATGTTGAAAAGAATTATACTCAAATTTTAAACTCTATGTAGGCATTTTATTTTATATATTAATTTTACAGAGCCTCTAGTAGGCTATATCAGACCTATCTAATTTAAATTTGAATAGAGAGTGGACTTAGTTAATGAACCAACATGTCCTTCCGATATATTCTGGTAATTTATGGGGTCAAAATTTTACATTTTCCACCATGAACCCTAGGAAAATACTGAAAGAATTGTACTTTTATTGGATAAATAACATCATGAAAGCATGAATATGATTTTATTAACTATTGACTTCCTCCATAGGAAGGATAGGAACACTTCCATTTCCCTATGGAAATAAAGAGTTATAGTAGGAAAATGTGTGCTACCAGTAAAGGTTTGTTTCAATGAAGAGGACCACCAATACCTTTACCATCTCTAACATTTTCCATCCCTTTAGTCACTCCTGTCTTGAAAGAAGGGGTGGCATTTATCTTATGTGCTAGGAATACCTCCTTTCTTGCTTCTGGAAGCTGTTTTTTTGGAATTACCACCTTTTTGATTTTCTCCTTTGCACAAGGCCAAGGTTAGCAAGTCTGCCTGGACCCTGCGCTGTTAACCATGGAAGTCTGTCTAATTCTAAAATACAGTATTTGTATTCACACATCCTTGCCCACAAGTAATAGCTACACTTGCACTTATCAGTTTTATCTGTGAGAAGTGTGATGTATTGGCCTTCTATGTACATTTTTATATACTTAAGTATTTATTGAATCATGTTGAAATACTGACTAACCTAAACAGTTCTAGGTATCTGCCTTAATCAGTTTGGACTGCTATAATAAAGTAGTATAGACCAAATGGCTTATTTATCACAGTTCTACATGTCAGAAGATCAAGATCAGGGTTCCAGAATGGTCAGGTTCTGGTGAGGACCCTCCTCCAGGTTGTATGTTGCCGACTTCTTGATATATGTACACATGGTGGAAGGGGCTAGAGAGTTCTCTGAAGTCACTTTTTTAAGAGCATTATTACAGCTTGGATATGAAGTGTCCCCAAAAAAAGCTCATGTGTTGAAGGCCCAGTCTCTACCTGGTGTTGCTATGGAAAGATAACTTGATCCTGAGGATGCTTCTCTCATGGATGGGTTAATCCTATTCAGCTAATTCATCCTGGAATGGGCTGTTAGGAGATAGGTCCCATTTGGAAGAAGCAGGCCACTGGGAATGTGCCTTTGAAGGGTGGGTCTTGCTCCTGGCCCCTCACTCCCTCTGTCTGCTTCTTGTCTGCTGTGAGGCAAAGCAGTTTTGCTCCTCTAATTCTAACCACCATGATGTTCTGCTTTGCAACAAGCCCACCGTGATTGGGGACAAGCAATAATGGATGGAAACCACTGAATCAGTAAGCCAAAATACATTCTTCCTTCTTTTTTTTTTTTTAGGTATTTTTCCATGGTCATCAAAAGCTGAATAACACAGACACTACTCTCATTTCTAGTGACTCCACTTTCATGGCCTCAAGCCTTGCTCCCTCCCACCACCACATTGTGGGTTAGGATTTCAAACCAAAGTATGAATATTGAGGGGACACAGACATTAAATCCATGGAAATATAATTGTTTTCCTGTTATTATCCCTGTTGCAGTTGTTCTTATCACACTCAACATCTCAGCTAGAGCCTTTCCTCTTGATCTCATTCCTTTTCATTTCAGCCTCTTCAGTCCTCATAAAATCATGCCTTAGTTTCAGAAGATTTGCATATATTTCTCATATATTCTCATATAATTAGATTTAATGACTTATGAAAGGGTCTTGTCTTTTGTGTAGTAATCCATACCAATGATATACTTTTACTTCTGAATGCTCATAATGTTATTTTTAAATTACACTTTTATAAAAGTTAAACAGTTTTTCTTACTAATTTTTGAAAAGTAGGAGCTTTATCTGTCACAAATCCTTGCAAATAGAATATATAGCTTGCATGTAGCTCTGACATAAAAGTGGAAGATGAGGTGATATGAGCAATTCTAGTGTCATTTCTAGAGAATTATTGGGAAGGAAAAATTTAGTGTGGTTGAACTGGACTTAGCTAGTGCTTTAACCATTCCAGAGAAGCAGAATGGACCCCTATTCCAAATTTGCTTTGGGTTTCCAGACTGAGTATGCCACAAAGGCAACAAGAGGGAATGAAAACATTTATTGTTTATAAAATGCAGCTTTCTAGGCAAAGCAGACAACTCCCAAGCAGATCTGAAAATGATTGAGAGCAGGAAACTCCCCAATACCCAGGCTTGAGATTTTTCATTGTAGTTAGGGGCTAGTGCTGGGTTGAGGATTCTTCCACAACAGAAGGGGTTTTTTTTGGTTTGCATTCCCCTCTGAAGCAAAAGGAGACAGCATTGGGGCTTTCTTTTTTTTCTTTTTTATCAGTTTGTCCAGATGTGGAAATGAAGAAGAAGAGAAAGGGTAAAGCTTAAAAGCTGTCAGCAGTCAAGCATCAAAAAATTGCAGTCAGACACTTTATAACAAATGGGACTGGCCACTATTTCCATTTCTTAACTTTCACATTAAGAAGAAGAGGATGTTTGTCTTGAATACTGTGAAAGAGAAAGTACTCATTCTGTTTTACTTAAGTATAATCCATACAGAGCTCCACTGATGAGATTCAAAAGCAGTCATCAACAAAACAAGGGTACAACAAAAGAACTGGGTGAGGTAGAATTTTTGGACAGAAGTTAAATTATGCTTAGGACTTTGTCTTATTTTGGAGAAGGAGAGAGATATTGAATAGCCAAGGATTCATTGTTAGAAATACATAAAATAAATAGGTGTGTTAAAATGCAAAGATAGTCATTAAAGAATGGAAATAGCATGCATCACCTACAGATGAGCCGAAGGAAGGAAAGGGAATAAATAAAGTCTATCAGGGAAACTGGAACTAGAGGGGGAAGGAAAACAATGAGATAAACAAATTATACAAATAAAATGGCATAAAATAATATATATGCTTAAAAACACTCCAATGACTATAAGTAAACAAATTGTAATCCTTAAAGACATTTGTGCTCATGTTAACAAGGAGCCATTTCTAAAGTTATGATTACACAATTGTTTGTTATAGCTAAACATTGGGGAAAATTTAAATGCCCATAAGTGTGGAAATATATAAATTGTAATACATACAGATGAGGGAAAACTGTGTAACTATTAAGATTAACAATCAAGATCTACATGTATAAATTAGATAGATCCCAGAAGCTTACTGAATAGAAAAATAAACATCTGGCAGAAAGATTCATATAGTGGTACTACTCTTAATTAGTTTTAATTAAAAGTTAATTTTAAAATCACAATACATTAGGAATACTTTTAATGGATGGAGTATGGGTCCATAAGTACAAAATATGTAAACAGGTATAATACATACAAGCGTCAAAATAGTAGTTGTCTTTTGGGGGAAAGAGTTGGAAAAGACTTCAGCTGGATTCTTAATATTTTTTTTTCATTTATACTAATCTGAAGCAAATATGGCAACATATTAAAATATGTTAATTTGCACATAGGTGTTATTGTATGATTCTCCCGGTATTTTCCTCATCCATAAGAAAACATTACATTCTTGACCTTGTATAAATCTAAGATATTTCCTGTACTATAAACATTTTGTTATATAATGTGAATAGGATGATGAAATTAGGGTAAGAAAAGAGATGTGGAAGAGCTTACTGCAGAAGGATATCTAGGAACTGAAATCAAAAGGAGTCAGTACATTGTGCATTGCCCTTAATCACATGTGATGGAATGGATCAAAAGAATTGGAAGAACTGGGCTGCCACAGTCCGATGACTGCAGCCTAAGGATCCAGGGTTTCCTGAAGGCGGGTGAGGAGTCGGCGGCAATGGGTAACAGAAACACAGCAGCTTGGAGGCAATGTGGATCTGTTTCGTTTATTGTTTGGATAGCTCAGTTTTTATATAGTCTTTTTAGGCTTAGGTCATGTAAGTAGTAAGAATTCATGCAGTTTTACACGTTCCTGGCAGTCATAATAGCAGTGGAGGGTCAGGCTGACCAGAACAGCAGCCTTTACTTTTTTTCTCTAGCTGGGAACCAAGGTCTGCCTTAGATAAGCACCTCTCTGTGTTAAAATTGTCAAGGAGGCTTTTGTACTGTGGGAACAGGCCTGTGTCTTCTTTTGATTGTTTTATATTTTCTCTATAAACCTTAGCTATCATAGGTGGGGCCACTTTAGTCCAAGTAGGGGCTAACAACTCAGCCTGTTGCAGCTGAAGCATAAATAACTTAATGTTTGAGTTCCAGGGTGGAAGCTGCTGGTCAGCTTTAACTAAAATATTGTCCACATAACCTTTACAATTGGAGGTCATTACTTCTAACTCATTTACAAATTCCCTCAGTCATGTCATTCTTTCAACATTTGTTTCATTAGAGTTTAATACAATATTAGTTATTAGTCCTAAACATAAAGTAATCATAATAATTAGAAGCAGTAACCCTATTCCTAGAAAGCAAAAAGCACATTTTCCTTTTCTTCATCCCCATCCATTTCTTGGAAGATGAGTTCCTTGAACCTCTCTTCCCCATATCTGGACCTTGTCAGACAATATGGCTAGAAATAGCTGTGGCACTGGGCTTCTTTTGTAATGAATGGAACTGAAGAGAAAAGGGGAACAAATATAGGCAGACATACAGATTTGGCTCATTTAGAGTAAGAAGCTTCCCATTCAGTGATTTCCATATAAATCTGAAACCTGAGTTGTCTACTGAGATTGAGAATGTTAATACAATGAAGAGGTCAAGGTGGTTAGTGATTTGAAGACAACAGAGAAAATTTTGAATGATTTCTGTGGGGAATGGAAGTGTAACTGAGCAGATAAACAAGCAAGCTGGTTGTATTATACTAATGAGTGTGCCCCCCTTGCTGTACTCCCAGTTGACCTGGAGTGCAATCTGTCAAGCTGTTATCAACAGCTCAGATATAGACATGGGACCATACAGTTTTATAGTTAGATTCACAGTTGAGATTTTGCCAGGAATCTATGATAATCACAAGTGAGTTTAGCATATTGGCAATGGGGTGGCTACAGTGAAGGAATAGGGATTCTAATCTGAATAGAGACAAAATTAAGACTATAAGAGGACAGAAAGATAAGAGTAAAGCAGGAAAGTATTGAAAAAAATTCTTACAGTCCTATTACCTACTACTATACCTTGATATATCTCCTTTCAGCACTTAAAATTTACAGTTGTATATGTGGACATAGATATATTTATATACATGTATAGGCAAATACATATCCCCCACACATACGTGATCATTTCAGAAGTAAAAATGGTATTACATTATAACCAATACTTTGTTTTTTTTTAAATGTGTATAACAATCTTTCCAAGTTACTCATTCATCATTGATTTAATAGATAAATACTATTGCTTTTGAAGTGAGTAATATAACTTATTTTCCTTATTTTTACTGTGTGTAATTGACAGTTAGCAATTATTTTCTATCATTAATTATGGTTATAATTAATTTGATATTGTCTTAATTACTTTCTTAGAATAAATTTCTAGAGGTAGAACTTTATCAAAGAGCTAGCACATTTTTACTACAAATTGTTCTCTAGGAGATATATATATAGATATATAGATATATAGATATATATATACTATATGAGTGGTCTTTGAAACTTCTCCCCTGAGGCTTTTGAGAAGAGAAGAGCTCATAACATCATAGAATGCAAGTACTGGAGCCCATAGGTTCTTTTCATATAATCCTTCAGACTATGAGAAACACATGTCATACAGACACAAGGGGCCATGAATTTATATTTAATTTAGTTCCATAAATCCCAGTCTATTAAACATTGGGAGGCTGGACACAGCAAAGAATAATAAATTTAAATTTCCTTCCTTGGTGCAATTTTTTGTTTATAAGAGTGATACAATATTCTTTTCACTACCCAAGTCAGTCACTTTATAGTTACTGTCCTTTCTGCCTGTCAACATCCACCCAGTTTTCCTGAGCACACAAGCCATTTATCTACCAAAAATCTATTGGAATGACCACACAACAAGCACTTTGCAAATTTGGGGAAATAAAGTGATACTCAATTATACAAAATGTAGAGTTTGCTTTCTCTTCAATATTCCCATAGTATTTATTGTGTATACCACTCTTTGAACCTTAAAACACACAAGCTGCGATAGGTACATTAGGTTTCCTAGGAAATCAACTGAACTGGAGATTTGTGTACAAGTGGCTTATTAGAGAGTTTTCTCAAGAACATCAGTTGTAACCAAGTGAGGAAAGTAAGACTGGGCACACAAGGTTGTTGAAAAGTGATGCATTATGACAGAGACCCTAGCCAAACCCACAAGGAACTGTAGATAAAATGGTGGTTCATAGACATCTCCATTTGAGACAAGGGGCTTGGGACTTTGTACCTCCTAGTGGATTAGTTAGGATGGAGTTTAACTCATTTGGTAGAATGATGCTTCACACTCTCTGAGGACCTGGTTTCCATTCCCAGCACTGCAAAAATGAGAGATGGATGCAGCAATCCACTTATGAAGCAATCTTGAAACAATCCAGCCATCGAAAGCCTTATGAGAGTTGCTATGAGTTGGACTTCACTCAGTGGCACCTAACAAAAACAAGTGGACTAGTCATCAGGTATATGTTGCCCCTGAGGAGAAAGAATAACCTTGAGTAAGGTAACTACCTTAGACCAAAGGAAATTCCTGTAGAGTGGTCGTCTATGAGCAATTAAAGGGCATTCCTTTGGAGAAATGAGTAAATAGGTCTTAAAGATGAAGAATCTGAGAAGACATGTGGTTACATCCACTATCTGGCTCATGCTAATTTATATTACTGAACTGGGCTCCAGTTCTCTCCATATTAAGGATTTGCTTATACCTGAGTTTTGTATCTCCAATTTGTACCTCTTGGGGATCAGAGAAGGTATATGCAATCCTTCTATTGACCAATAGGTGTAGCATAATATGGCATAGCCTGCAGCGGTAGCCCTGTGGCATCCGATCCCGTCAGATCTCGGAAGCTAAGCAGGGTCGGGCCTGGTTACTACCTGGATGGGAGACCGCCTGGGAACACCAGAAGCTGTAGGCTTGGGAGAAGGACCTGGCAACCCCCTCCCAAAAATCAATCTGCCATTGAAAACCCCATGAACAGCAGAGAAGCACTGACAATAGTGTTTCCCCTGTTGTACAGAGGGTCGCTATGAGTTGGATACCAACTCGACAGCACCTAACAACAACAACAATAGGGCATAAGTAATAGATGCTCAATAATGTCTGCTGTTTAATCAGACACAATCCTACCTCTTAGTTTTACAAAGCACTTGCATTTAATTTCTGATGTATAGCCATATTTTTATTTAAGCATTCATAATTTCTTGCTTGGGTTTTTATTTACATTTTATAAACAATTCTTACATTTTATATTTTTGATAATGTCTCATATTTAGCAAGAAGACAGCAGATTATATCTTCATAGTTAATCATTGCAGGTGTTAAATTTTTAACACAGTATTTTAGCATGGAGCCATGTATCAAATATGAACTTTCTCCTTTTGTGTGCCCTGCAGACTTACTTGGCTTGGAATTACACATCAGATACCAAGAGTTATGTCTACCTAACCCACTCTGTTTAGTGTATTTTCTGGATGAATAGTTTATGTTGTGCCTCATATGCAGTCTCACAGTAAAAGTCAAGAGAGACTAAGATGAAGCTGCAGCAACAGGCTTTAGAGGCAACAGACAGAGGTATTCTCGTCCAAGCCTGATCAAGAAGCATGACATTTAGGGATCAACCCTATGGCTTTTTCTAACACTCTCTTATCAATTAAATCTGAGTTATTCTTCATCCCTTCTCTCCAAAGATCAGAAGCCAGAACTGCACAAGTCATCTGTCAATAGAAAAGGTCATATGTAGAGAACCCAAAGACAAGTGTATGTCCTGCCACTCAGGGAGGCGTACAAGCCAGGACACATGTGCAACCCAGTGTATACTTTGACTTAACTGTATTTGGAGACATTGAAAGTCCTGTCCATGCACTTATACTCCAAGGGCTTGTATGTTTCAAACCATAGCATATGAATTTTCTTCTCTACTTTTCATCAAATTAAATGGTTAAATTCATGTTCTTTCTCTGTTTGTTTTTGTTTTTCTCTAATTCAATTTCTCTCTGTCCATTCTCTTTAGGTACCATTTTGTCAATGCTTATTATGAACCAGACATAATAATAATAATAATAATAATAATAATAATAATAATAATATGAACCAGACAGAACCAGTCCACTCCTTTACATCCAACATCTCAGTGTAATTGATCCTCATAAAAACTGCCCTTATTTGTGATGATCCCTCTTGTACAGTAGTGGAGTTCAGAGAGATTTTATTTCTTGCCAAGGTCACATTTCTAGTAATTCAAAGGACCAAAATTATGGAATGCAGTTGTTGTTAGGTGCCGTCCAGGCATCTCTGACTCATAGCGACCCTTACAGGGTTTTCAATGGCTGATTCTTTCAGGATTGCCTTGGGAGTGGATTGCCAGGTCCTTCTCCCATTTTTGCAGTGCTAGGAATCGAACTCAGGACCTCAGAGACTGCAGAGCAGTACTCTACCAACTGAGCTAAATCCCAGCACAAAGTATGGAATAGTTCTTACTTTTCCCAATGTTCTAACCTTACTGTTCACAAAATTCTGGAAGGGAAATTTCTTGTCTTTGGGATCCAAAAGAAAATAAATAAAGCCTCTGCCCAAGCTTCTTGATGTTCTAGAGACCTACTGTAGATATGCCTGTTCTGCTAGGGCGGAAGCCAGCTAAGCTAGAGTATCCTTAGGTTGGCAGGTGAAGAAGAAGAAGAAGGCAAATTCAAAACAAAACAACATGTCATATAACAATGCCAGGCTGGAACTGCTCCTTACACATGTTCCATTATAGGTACCTGCCACAGACAACACTGACTTCCTATAAGTATCACAAATGTGTGACTGTTGGTACACAAACCTCTGTGAAGTAGGATGACTAATCAATAAATATAAGCATGATATGGATGAAATGGATTTTAAGAAATATACACTATATTTATTTAGCATGGACAGTAACATATTCCATAGACCTTCTTGTACAATGTTGTGACACATCACTGCATTATTAATGCTTTCGAAGAATTTATTTATTCTATTCCATTAGTGTATTTTAACAAACATTGCTTTGGGACAGTATGCCTGCCAATTTATGTTTATGAGACTGTCAACATAATTTACATGCAGACAAAAATATGATACAATATTGCCAATGCAGAATCGCCTTGTCAAATGATATTGTCATGAAAAAATGAAACAGTACCCCAGTTGAGGAACTGAGCATATTCATCACTGTTGGCTGCACAGAATTTGAGGTGACATGCTGAAATACATTTAATGCCTTTTTTCATGCATCAAATGAATAAAAAGTGAATGAATGAGCTACATCTGACTGCCATATATTGCGCAAAAGCAAATAGATTTCTTGTTTCCCTGAAAAAAAAAATAAAAATAATACGTAGGTTCCCAAAATAGTTGACAGAATTATATTTATTATTCATTTGGAAAACTGAGGGTGCTACAAAAATCACAAATGGTTCTAAGTTTTCAACTTTACTGCTTAAGATAGTCACAGGAGGAGAGGCTGGCATCTTTATTTACCATGATGTAGAGCTAGAGCAGTATGGAATAACAGTAGCTATACCAGAGCTTCAATAGAAGCTAAATAGAAATCTAAATATTTCAGTCAAAAGATTTTCTAATTTTCCTTGTGCTGATGGTCTGAGTTCAAGAGATTTCAATGGACAGTTAGTTCCAAGGAGCATGGTTGGGATGGACCCAGGGCTTGCTTGGTATTTCAGGGATCGTTCTGCAGATGTAAGGTCCCCCTCTCTGGAGGCTTCTCCCTTGCTATGGACTGTGTCATGAATGCTGATCCAAGTCTACTTACAGCATGTCTGTTACAGTCCCTCCTGGTATAAGAATACTACGATACCTGCTTTCTCAAAGCAGTTCCTCTACTCGTAAGAAGCCCCACAGTAAAAGAACAATGGCTCTTGTAATGTCTCTGCTGTCAGAACATGCATTTTCAGAACTCATTTTTTCAAAAGGAAGGAAAAAATAATAACTTCCTGACTTCGGGAACTAATGAGAGAAGTTCATGTTCACAATCTGCAGGCAGCTGGGTCAGCATCCAACTGAAGACCCTCAGTGCACTGAAACTTTTATTTCATCCGAATGAAACATCCAAATGCCAAAATGAGAGTGAGGAGGACTTTGTGTAACTGTAATGAAAATGTACTGAGTTTGAATCTGAAGCCCTGACTCTGCCATGTACTTTCCAGTGAAGACTCTCTGATCATCACTTCCTGCATATATAGAATGGGGATAATATTCACAGCTTTGTTGTGACAATTGTATGGGACATTGTTGAATCACATGAAATGCCTGACATTCAGCCATTTTGATGCACTAAGAAGGCAATATTGTATGGTTCACCTAGGACAATCCCAGGCATGAAGTAAACGTTTATTGGATATTGATCGTACTAAATATATCATGTTAATATTTGAAGGAACTATGCCAAAATGGTAATGCATTATTATTTTATGACCATTACTACTGCTACTACTAGTATTACTACTATCTTAACCATTACTCTCTATCAGTGATATTAGAAATGGAATATGTGAAATACAACATTTCAAATCTCTCAGCACCAATTAAGACATGTTGTTGTTAGGTACCATGGAGGCAGGTCCAACTCATAGCTACCTTTGTAGAGTTTTCAATGGCTGATTGTTTCTAGATTATTTTCAGGAGTGGACTGCCACATTCTTCTCCCAACTTAAGGCATTAAATCTAATTAAATCTATATTAAAATAGATTTAATTTTCTGTAGCATATAACCCAGTTTGGTTATTTATCTTTAACTACTACACATATATCAACTCCCATGAGAAAATAGCTTGCAACCATACCACTGTAGCATCTCATCCTGTCAGATCTTGGAAGCTAAGCAGGGTCGGGCCTGGTTAGTACTTGGAAGGGAGACTGCTTGGGAATACCAGGTGCTGTAGGTTAGGGAGAAGGACCTAGCAACTCACTCCCAAAAAAATCATTTGCCATTGAAAACCCTATGAATAGCAGAGAAATACTAACAATAGTGTTTTGCCTATGGTGCTATGAGGTGGATACTGACTTGACAATACCTAATAACAACAATGAGAAAATATGTTCCTGAAATTGATCTCTCCTTCAAGACCCAAAACCCTGCTTAAGCTAATGCCTCACATTAGGTAGTATGAAATTTGACATTTTCTATTTTATACCCTCACAGCAACCTTGTCAAAACACTGTCTGGCTTCTGTAATTTACTCCAGAATGTCAGTGAGTATCCTAATTAATGGCTGGGCAGAAGAAATAATGGCAGGATGTTGTGGGTCCCTAACACACCTAGAAAGGTCAGACTTAGTTTTTAAGAGTTCCCAACACCAGATGCATACACAGTTTGTTAGTGAAAGGGGAGAGGAAAAGGGCAAAGCATGAAGAAAAAGGTAATGAAAGAGACATTGAGATAGGGAGTAGATATGGGTAGGAACAATAATCTAATGGAGAAAATTACTGTAGGAAACCAGGATTATGCTCATCAAGAACAGCCCTCACCTGCTCAATGTGAAAGAGGAAAGCATTTCCATTAGGCACCAACAGAAGTGAATTATATGGCATTTTCTCTTTGCCCAGAAAAATTTCTTCCTGACCTCAGCTGCTTACCTTGATCTTTGCATTGGAAAATACCATTGCTATACTTATCAAACTGTTAAACTCACTTTAAAGTAATTACATAAATAAATTTGGATTGATAGTAACTTGTAGCCCAACATAGATGAGAGAGATTGGGGTAAGAGAGGCAGAATTTAAAACAAACTAAAGTCTTCTGTACAGGTCCCTGCAGGTATGAAGGATTGAATACATATTTTATCCTACTTAAGTACATGGAGTAATACCCATTTTGGTCAAAACCACTATTGAATTCAGTCATTAAAGCTAGAATTTTTGTCAAAAGATGCAAATGGATTCTGATGATATACTCTTTTATCAAAATAAACATATTTATAACTAAATCAGAAAATGTATAGGCTCTAGAAAGACTGTGGAACATAGAGACACATACACATTGGATGAAGATAATTTTAGTATTGGATACAAACCAAAGTGTAAAATATACCACAAATAATAATGTAAACTTTTAAAAGTCAACACAACTATGTCAAGACTGAAAAATGTCTCTGAGTGAAAGAAGCTTCACAGGGCCTTCACTGGACCAGTCAGTGTACTCAAGGGCTGGCTTCTGATATCATAAAGCCTCGTGATCTTAGGGTCTAGCACAGAAAGTAGCATCACAGTCCAGGAAAACATTTGACTGTGGTCTTAGCCCCCTACTCTTTCCATGAGAGGAATCATGCATTTCTGAAAGGTGATGGTGAACTATTGATGAGTGGCTCCTGAGCATTTTATTTAACATACAGCTTAATTTGCTTTGTATGTAGATATTCTAAAAATTAAATCTTTGTTACAGAACTTTTTTAAAATTAAATTTATATAAGTAAAAATGAGTTCATTAGAAAATATTAGATTTTTTGCATATACGTGAATATGTCAAAAACTTTGTCACAATTGTGACTTTGGCCCCTGTAAGATTAAAGTTTGAAAAACCAGAGTTTAGATGAAGGCATAAGTGGCTGTAGGCCAAATCTCCAGATGGTGCAAAGCAAAAATGGATGATACCAATGTCTGAGGAGAGAGCCTTGATGGAGGGGGGATGCCGAGCTGAAACTAACAAGAATAAATTAAAATAGCATAAATGTAAAATTGTATATGTTAGGTGCAAAATAGCATCAGAATAAGCATGGGGGTGTGGGACATCACTTTACTGAAATTTATGTGAAAGTAACTTGTTTTATCAATAACATAAAGGTCTTTTGTAATTGTTGGTTTTCACAGTATTTGAATCTTGTTCATGTCTTTTCATATTCATATCGTTTCCCTTTTAAAGAGTAAATATGACTCAAAACTTCTTGAAAGTCTAATTTAATTTAGGATGTAAATAAAAGAATGTCATTAATGGAAAAGAAGGAAAACATTAGTCCTATTCCAGAAAGAGAGAGTGGAAAAAAGGTAAGCCCTACCATGGACTGCCAAAAGAATCAACACATCTGCCCTAGAGGAAGTGCAACCAGAGTGCTTCTTGGAAGCAAGAATGGCCAGACTGCATACTACATATTTCAGACATGTAGTCAGGAGAGATCAATCCCTGGAGAAAGACATCATGTTTGGGAGAGTGGCAGGTCAAGGAAAGAAAGGGAAACACTCCACTAGATGGATTGACACAGTGTCTGCAACAATGGTCTTAAACATAAATAAGATCGTGTTCCTGGCACAGAATCAGGAAATGTTTCCATCTGCTGTACATAGGGTCACTATGAGTTGGACTCAACTGGACGGCAACTAACAACAACATCCCTTCAATCATGATTTTGATACTGGAGTTAAGATGAAATGGAATGTTTTTAGTTCCCCACACTTTTAAGACATAGACTTTTTTCTTTTCTACAGTCCTATCCCCCTTGATCAATAAACCTAGGAACTTTTATAAACACACTTCTTAATAAATCATTAATTTGACAAATTTTTAAAGTTTATATTTAATTTTATAAGTAAAGTTGTAAAATCTTTATTCTTACTTTCATTTTAAATAGGATGTCTTCTTCCTCTTATAACAAAACACCCACACGTATGAGTTTTTCCTTCTTTTTCGTTCTATCTTTGTCTCCCAATCAGAATACTATACCTTCAAAAGTGTAGGCATGTGTATGGGTGCATATGGGTGTGTTGAGAGTGTTCTTGGTTGAAGATCTGAGCCTTTTTGTATCTGAAAATATTTTCCTATCATCTTTATACATACAAAACAAGGAAGCTGGGTAAAATAGTCTCAAATGGCAAAATTTTTTTCTTCACAATTCATCCATTTTATTTTAACAGTTACTGTTACAGAGCATAAAATCATAGCTACCTTGAAATTGGTTTCACATTAAGATATGAAATTTCTAATCTTGTTTTTCCCCTTACCAAGTGCTTATGAGATACAGAATCTAATTTTATTTATACCAATTCAAAATCATAATTTTTACTATGGAACATCTAGGTTTTTTTTCTTGAACTGATTCCATGTCCACACTATTCTGAGACATTTTGATCTATGTATAATTTTCTTCAGGTAAATAGAAAATGTGTATTTGCTTAATTGTCTGTTTTCCTCTGGCTTCGTATTTGGTAATTATTCAGTTTTTTCTTGTGTTGCCCTCCTGTCTACCATATTTACTATTCTTTTATCATTTTTATTTTTATCTATTTTTGTATTGCTTGGCATTTTAAAATATCTTCTGATTTAAATTGCTGCATCAGAGATTAAATTACTTCATCATCATACCTACTTCTTGCCTCATTGCTCTACTGTGTTCTTAGAGCTCTTGTGATTCTCCTTCATTTCATCTCTTTTCATCTGCTTTGTTACTTTTCCAATGCATCATATTATTTGTTCTCTCCTTGCAATTTTCATTCCCATTTTATAGAGTATAATTCTAAGAATATGCCAAACAGTGCCTTGAAATTTTCTCCAAGAACTTATAATACAATATTAAAACTCCTCTGCTATCCCTTTAGTCTAAAATCAATTCATCATTGGCCACATGAAGAATTTCCCTCACCCTCTGCAATTGCTCTTCTCATTCTTGAACCCGTCAAGATAAATCCATAGTCACTGTTTAGTCAATAGAGTATCCAGTGTCTCCATTCACCATGGTTTATCCTTGTCTATTCTCCACATTGGAAAGGAACCACCATCTTTGCAACTGTATCAAGCCAAACACATAAAAGCAATAACCTAGAAGTCACTGTAATACTTCCTTTTCATACTCACTATCTTCTGGCACGTTAGCAGGTCCTATGGGTTTTAAGCAGTAAATATATCATTAATAAATTCATTTCTTCACTTTCTTGCTGCCATATTCTTAGCCCAAGGTACCATGACTTGTGATTTGAACTATGTAGTTTCTGAACTGGTTTTTCTGTTTTTCTCCATTTAATCTTGCCTGGCCCAAAGTGAGCCTTCAAAAATGTAAGTGAACATATGGTTTTCCAGATGAAAATTATTCAAGGAATTTACATTGTTTTTAGCATGTGCACATGTGCATGCACACGCATGCGCATGCACAAACATACACACACAATTCAATTAATTTTGTATCACCAACAAAATTTTGCATATCTTGCCTCAAGTTACCAGACTCATTTGACACCTTCCTTTGTGAGCTTTCCTATCAGGTTCTTAAACAGAACTTATTCCCTACCGTCACAGGATCTTTGTTTGCTGTTTCTTCTGCCAAGAAGTCTCCATGCCACCACCTCATACAAAATGCTTCATCAATACTCATACAAATTCCACTCTGTCAATTTAAATGGCATCCTTGGGGAAATTTACTTTGAGATCTCAGATGACAATTAGTCCCTTCTTACTTATGCCTAGCCTATACTCTCATTTCCCCCTCTGTCATTATTTTACTATCAATTTCTTTCATCTAACTAGAAGTCCCATGTCATAGTAATTTTGTCCATTTTGATTAACATTTTTTGAATTAACAACCAAATGGCTGTGTCTTCTTCTCAGATCCACAGTTTGAAAGCAGGTTGAAGTGCATAATTCCTAATTCAATTGCACAATCCAGGTGGGCTTGCACCTAATTCCTTAGGCTCTACTGAAGCAGATTCAGATGACAAAAAAATTCCAATTCCCAGAATATTCTAGAAACAAGGTTATTTGGCCTTTTCCACAAAAACTTATGGACCTATTTCCTCCCAGAATGCTGCTCCACTAATTGCCCTAAGTTCCCTAGTGACTTTGGGATCTAGTAGAGTTCTGGCTATTCTGGACTCATATCAAAAGTCACCTCTGCAGTATTGATGGATGAGCCTCTTTAGCTCACCATATCCAACTTCCTTTCATTATTAACATAATTCACTACATTTCTTAATTTTTTCTGACTTCTCCACAAACTCTCTGAGCCCAAGGACCCTACCTTTCTAGTTTCTAATAAATTCAATTATGTAACACAACTTGATAGAGTCAGACTGAAATGAAAGTTACAGACCCATCTCATCATCATCAACAAAGACTGACTTAATTCAAAGCTCTTACAGAGATGCAAGTGTCAGTGGCAGGGTGCTTGCCTAGCACGTGCAAGTCCCTGGGTTCAATTCTTTTACCACAGAAAAAGAAAGAAAAAAAAACAGTTTTTAGTGCTCTTTTGTCATAGCTTTGCTTTATTCTAACTGTGCTAATTTCACCCAAGAGAAATCCTTTTCCAGTACAGTCATGCCACCCTCCACAGCTAAAGATCTACTCATGAGATTGTGTCTTCAGTGCGAGTCAAGTGACAAGATGACAGGAGTCACTCTGACCTGTTAACATATTCTTCCCTTCCAGGTCATAGGGGACACAGAGTGGAGGAAGAGGTGACAGTTGACCAGAGAGAGTCTAATCAGTTCTGGGAAGAGTCCTGAGAGGACCTGAGTTTCTGCAGCAGTCCTTTCACCCCTCATGGACACATTTGTAAAAGAAGGTATGAAGTGGAGGCAAGCAAGTAGGAGTCTTTTTAAGGAAGCCATAGGTCATCTTCTCTCAGAAATAGCACTCTGTGGCCAGTATCTTTTCCTACCAAAACTGCTTCATCACCTGATCTGAGCCTTCCAGTCTCGAGGTCATGCCTCATGTGGTTATGAGATGGCACCTGCATAGACACAGGGTTTGGTTTTTAGATTTGAACTGTTTCAGGGCTAGCCTGAGCCATAAATGTTCACACACAGGTGTCCACTGGAAACCTTAACCATAAAGACACTCTCAGAGCAGGAATGGGCTGGCAGACACAGAATGTATTCTCAGGCAATAAGGCGGTACCTCAACATACAGCCACCTCATGTGAACCAGGAATCTCACTTATGACCCATGCTTTTCCCGCCTCTCTGATCCTAATTGATGGCTTTGGGTTGAGAGCTTCATCTGCAAGAAATTCCATGCTGACATTGTGAAATACATGCTCCCTTTCCACTGCCTGGAACAAAAATTTACACTTCTCTTCCTTCTTTTCTTATTTTTACCTATCTTCTGTTACTTTTGGTACCATAGCAAGATTGTTCTGTCCAAAGAGATGTGAATTATTCCAGACATATTGCACCAGGGATGTGTATAGCACAAATCAACTTGCCTTGAGCTTCTCTGACATGTAGCCAGTGTTTTAATGTTCCCATTTATACCAAGCTGTAATACATCTTCATAGTGTTGGCTTAATCACAAATGACAAGGGTGGAAAATGTAATAAAGACAGAGGCACATTAATCCACTTTGTATGAAAATGTGGAAAGGTAATCCAATTTTGAACCGCTTGCTCTTAAAAAATATATAAGTTTGTAACATTCCTGCATCTTAGTTGGAGAGATGGCAGTCAATCTGAAAAAAGCCATATTTCAGATAAAAAGCCCTGAGTACCTTGAATGCCTGCACAGAGGGAATAACCCAAGCTGAGAAATGAAGCTGGGGATGCCGGGGAGTCACCTGATGATCTACTGGTTGCCTCTTTCCCAGATCAATATTCAGGCAGTGTGCACGTGTATCCATATCTGTGAGACTTACAGAGAGAAAGATTCTAGTGCCAGGGATGCTATTATGCCTCACCCTGTATGACTTCTAAGGTTGGTTCATATGAAAAGCAATTCTCACTCTGCTCCATAAACACAAACCAGTATTCACTTTGTGAAAAATATATAGAAGGGAAGTAGACCCAGGCAGAGCTCACGTTTTCAGCAGGGGGCAAGGGTAAGGGAGAGTATGGTGATGATAATGTTGGGTTTGTCTTGAGCAACAACTAATGTTATCCCAAGCATTGTGGGGTTTTGTACTTGTGGGTTAGTGTGCATTATGTGCATGTACATACCTGTATCTTCAGTGCTCAAAGAAGCATAAGGGAAATGTGAGCTCTGGACTTCAAGACCTCTGAATTTTAATTTTCCCTATTTGCTCTGAAACATGGCAGGTAGTTTAACCCCTCAGAATCTCAGTGTCCTTATCAGTAAAACAGAAAATGTACTGTTTACTTCAAGATATTATTAGAAATACGGGACTCAACAATTCCATTCCTAGTTACCTACCCAAGACAAATTAAAACAAAACTAACACAAAACATGGGCCAAAACCATGTTGTTCATGAATGTTCATAGCAACATTATTCACAATAGCCAAAAAGTAGAAACAACTCAAATATATATGTATTGACAAATGTACAAACTATGGTACATCCCCAAAAATGGAATATTATTCAGCAATTAGAAGGAATAAAATACTGATACATGCCACAGCATAAATGAGCCTTAAAACATTATGCTTTGTGAAAGAAGTCATGAGAAACTATATATTATATGAATTCTTTCAAGTGAAATGTCCAGAAAAGAGGTAAATACAGAGACAGAAATTAGACTATTAGTTGCCTACATTTTTCCAAGCCTTCTTTTCAGTAAAAGCAGCCTTTCTTTTCTGTCAGAGGTTCATTTCCCCATTATTATGAAATTATAAAGGGTTTTCCTGCTATATAGTTGTCTTACAAAGGTACTAAGACATATCCTCATCATATTTTATTATTTCTTCAGCTGTAACCAGAGTCAAATCCCGGCAAATGATTCACTTACAGAAGGTAAGATACACAGAGGGAATTATAATACTATCAAAATAATAGTATGTTTTTTCCCAATTTATACCAGCAGAATCTATGCATGTGGCAATGAGATTCTAGAGCTGTGGGATAATAATAGAAGGAACATAGTGATGAATTGAGCCAAATTCACTGAAATGTTCTTATTAAAGTGATCCTGGATTGAATGTATTAGTTCAAGAGTTTGAGAGTGATCCTACTAGCTACTTTAGTGTATTGACTGAAATCAGCTACTTTGTGTATGACAGTGGAAATTACTGCCAATTGAACATGGTCCCTTGAATCCACTGGAATTGATGGGATCTAAGAGTAGCAGGATGGGCTGGGATTTAGCTCAGTTGGTAGAGCTCTGTGCTGCAGTCTCTGAGGTCCCGAGTTCAATTCCCAGCACCACAAAAATGGGAGAAGGACCTGGAAATCCACTCCCAAGGCAATCCCGAAACAGTCAGCCATTGAAAACCCTATGAGGGTCACTATGAGTCGGATACCGACTTGACAGCACCTAACAACAACAACAACAAGAGTAGCAGCGGCCAAGGGATGACAATCACCAGACCAAAGTAGGAGTGGTTACCATCATAAACTGCCAAACCAAAGCAGCAATCAGTTTTTAGTGTTGCTTAGTTATAAATGGTGTTCATAGAACTGAAATATATGTGGCCTATTGAAGCATTGTTTGAGTGTTATTTTTGTTGTTAGGTGCTGTTGTGTTGGTATCCGACTCATGGTGACCCTCATTGGGTTTTCAATGGCTGACTATTTTGGGATTGCCTTGGGAGTGGATTTCCAGGTCCTTCTCCCATTTTTGTGGTGCTGGGAATTGAACTCGGGACCTCAGAGACTGCAGCGCAGTGCTCTACCAACTGAGCTAAATCCCAGCCCATTGTTTGATTAGGAAAGTATTATTTGATTTTTGAAACAGAATTTCTAGATCTAAGAAGCAGAAGGTTGACTTGAATCAGTGAAAGACTCATGGCCTATCAGCCAATTCACAGTTTTTAGCCAATTCACAGTGACACAGCCTCATGAATAAAGGTGCAGCTGAGGCCTCTTGAGGAAGGATGCTGCCATATTGTCAAAATTTAAACTCTAAATCTTTCTTTTAAGCTTTCTTGAAATAATCTATAGCTTAGCTATTTATGAATGTGAATATGCATTGGGCAAAGAACCTAATCCAACTGCAGGCACTGGTAAGAAACGACTGTATCTCCCAGAGACCCAGAACATCTCTCTTTTCTACTCATCTGAATAAAGATGAAGGTAGGAGGATTAATGGAACTTTGACAGTATCTGACTCACAATACTCCAAATGAGTCACCAATCACAGTCTGTTTATTTTTCCTGTTTCAGAGTATATAATTACTATGCATACACTCAGCATCTTACAGAATCCCCACATTTTTCCTTAACCTGATGAATGTGTGCAACCATAAGAAAAATCAAATGGAAAACACTGTGAGTTTCCTTTCCAAAATAGCAACTCAGAATGAATACTGCATTTCTAGAGAGACAGAAAAGATTGACACCACTATCAAGGACTGAGAGATATAGGGATGGGGTCTCCTTTCCACATCTTCCCTCAACTTGCCTATGTAAAAGATCAATTGATTGCACAGAATGATAATGGATTACTGAAAAATTAATTATGTGATAACTTCAAATAGGTATGATGTTTCATTGTTGGATCAAGTCAATTTATCCCCTGGAAAAATAAGGTAAAGATGTCACATTGAAAACAAAGTGCACCAAACTCATGTCATGACATTTTCAGTTGCATTGTGAAACTGGAAATTGAAAAAGGGAGACAGAAGAATTGATGCTTTTGAATAATGGTGCTGGAGATAAATATTGAATATGCCATGGACTGTCAAAAGAACCAACAGATTAGTTCGGGAGTGCAACCAGAGTGCTCCCTGGAAGCAAAGATGGCTAGACTGTGTCCTACATATTTCAGACATGTTTCAGGTGGGACCAATCCCTGAAAAAGGACATTATGTTTGGGAGAATGGTGTGTTAACCACTCAAAAAAAGGAAAAAAAAAAAAACAGAAGAACTTTAATTAGATGGATTGATACAGTAACTGCAACAAAAGGCTTAAACATAAAAGAGATCATGTGCACAGCACAGTGTCAGGGAGTGTTTTGTTCTGCTGTACATAGGGTCACTATGAGTCAGACCTGACCCAATAACAACAAATTGATATTCTGAATACATTTTGTCTATATACATTAGTTAAGCCCATCAAAAACATTTGAATTTTCAGCTGGAAGGTCTAGCAATAGAACTTTCTGGGCCAACAAGTAATAACCTCCCATTCCTATGTCATAATCTAGTCTATAGGGTTGTTGGTAGTCTTTCCATCCCATGGTACATTATGGTGATCTATTATGCTATTACTAGGAATGGGTCAGGGCTGGGATTTAGCTCAGTTGGTAGAGTGCTGCACTGCAGTCTCTGAGGTCCCAAGTTCAATTTCCAGCACCGCAAAAATGGGAGAAGGACCTGACAATCCTCTCCCAAGGCAATCCCGAAACAGTCAGCCATTGAAAACCCTATGAGGGTCACTATGAGTCAGATACTGACTTGACGGCACCTAAAAACAACAATAAGGAATGGGTCATATAGTCCAAATGAGTGGTAGTATTCTCTGGCCTCAGAACAGGCAGCTATTTTAGCATCTGCTGTCAGAGTTTACTGCGTTCTAAACACAGAAAGAATTACTAATTTAAAAGCTTTGGACCATGTTGCCACTTCAATGAGACTTATTTTCCTTACATAGAAAAATGAAAAGATTAATAGTCCTTCTCTCAGAGAATTTAAGAAAATTAAGTGAGATGATGAATAGAAATATAATGTCTGATGTGTAATTCCTATGTAAACATTAGTTATTTACCTTGGAAATTCATGTGTGCAAAGGGATAGGATAAAAATCTCACCAACTTTCCAGAGCTTGCTACTTCAGTGAAATTTCTAGAGATGCACTGATACGGAACATATTAAGAAATCTCTTCAAAGACAAAGGATAAATTGCTGCATCTTGCCCCTCTTTCCATTAATTAAGAATTACAATGCTCATGGGGCTCTTTGGATTTTGAAGATTATATATACCTTGCTTGAGTATGCTGCTATTCCATTTTCCTAGGAATCTAAGGATCCGAAAGAACAAAAGCCCAGGACGAGAAAGGCTGTGCACCAGGTCTTGACAGCTGTGCCAGCTTCTCTGCCACTTAGGTCAGGAGACCTACCAGATCATATAGCACTTGAAGTATCTGCACCAGATAAGAATGTTGTAAAGTCTGTCAGACCTCTGCATTTGAATCTAAGTACATAACGACCCTTAGATTTTGGAGCAAAGCTATGCCATCCACTGTGGATAACTTCTCCTTTTGAAAAGCAGTTTCTGGCTTGCTATTCAGCCTTAGTAGAAACTGAATATTTAACCACAGGCTGCTGAGTTACCATGCAATCTGAGCAACCATCCTGAACTGGATGTTTTCTGACCCACGAAGTCATAAATGGGGGGTTGTGCAGCAGCAGACTATTATGGAATGGCAGTGGAGTGTAGCAAAGATGAGGCTTAAGCAAGTCCTTACTATCACTGAAGACACATTTGCCCTGGATACAGATTTTCCTTCCTTACAACCTACAATCTGTCTACCAAAATTGTCATTCTTATTCATGCCATGACATTGCACACAGCATTACTTTAAAGACAGGTACAGACTGGATAGAAAATATATTGTGGCAATGGGCGCATTCTTAGGGAATCCCTAAGAGTAACCTTGTTGTCTATCATTCTGAAGTAGCTTGCCTGAAAGAATAGTAAAGAACGTTTCTTATCAATTTTTATGTTGCTAAAATATGCAGAACAGAATTTACCTTTTAACTATTTTTAAATGCACCTTAATGACGTTGTTATTAGGTGCCATCAAGTCAATGTCCAACTCATAGTGACCTTACATACAACAGGTGAAACACTATTGTTACTTCCTCTCTGCTACTCATAGAGTTTTCAATGGCTGGCTGTTTTTTGTGAGTGGGTTGCCGGTCCATCTACCAAGCCTACAGCATCTGGTGTTCCCAGGTGGTCTCCCAGCCAAGTACTAACCAGGCCCAACCCTGCATAGCTCTGAGATCTGATGGGATTGGATGCCACAGTGATATGGCCGCATGTTTAATGACATTAGGTATACTCATATCATTATATAATCTTCACCACAATCCACCTCCAGAACACTTTTCATGTTCCCAAACTGAAATTATTAGCCATTAAACAATCACTCGTTAACCTTCTTAAGCCCCATACCAACCACTGTTCTACTCTCTGTGTTTATGATTTTTAGTAATTCAAGTGCCTTATATGATCAGAATCACATAATATTTGTATGTTATGCTTGGCTTATTTTGCTTATCATAATGTCTTCAAGGTTCATTTGTGTTGTACCATGTATCAGAATATCTTTCACTTGTGGAGCTTAATAATATTCCATTGCATGCATGCACTACACTTTGCTTATCCACTCATCTGCTAGTAGATACTTAAGTTGCTTCCATGTTCTAGCTATTGTGAATCATGTTGTTAGGAACAGGATATACAAACATCTCTTAGAAACCCTGCTTTCAACTCTTTTGTATAAATCTATCCAGAAGTGTAATTCCTAGATCACATGGTAATTTTATTTTTAATTTTTTTCAAAACCACCATAATATTTCCCACACAGTTACACCACTTTATATTCTCTCCAACAGTGCACAATGGTTACAGCTTCTCCATACCTTTACCAATAGTTATTATTTTCTGTTTTTTTTTTTTTTTATCAGAGCTACACTATGGGTATGAGGGAGTCATGGTAGCTTTGATTTGCCTTTCCTAGTGACTAGTAATGTTGAGTATCTTCACATGTTTATTGGCCAATTACATAACTTCATTGGAGAAATGCCTATTTTAGTTTTTTGTCCATTTTTTTAACTAGACTTTTTTATTGTTGAGTTTTAGGAGTTCTTTGCATAGTCTTGATTGTATTTTCTGGTAATGCAGAGAGCTGAAACCAGGATCTTGTAAATATGTTGTGAGTACTTTACCACTGAGCTGCACTCTACCCCCTTTTTAATTTTTTATCTTGAGGCAGGGTCTTGCTAATATACACAGGCAGCCTCTGACCTTGCAATTATAATCCTCCTGCTTCTGCCTCCAGAGCTGCTGAGATTACAAGCATGTGTCACCATACCTGGTTAAAATCTTGATATTAATCCCTTCTCCCCCACACGTCTGTCAGTTTGCCGCACTGTGGGGGCTTGTGTGTTGCAATGAGGCTGAGAGCTCTGCCACTGGTACCTCAGATATGAGCAAGGTTACCCATGGTGGACATGTTTTTAGCTGAGCTTCCAGACAAAGACAGACTAGGGAGTAGGAATTGGCAAACCACTCCCAAAACAACTAGCCATTGAAGTCCCTATGGATAGGAAAGAAACACTGTCAGATATAGTGCTGGAAAATGAGGCCCCCAGGTTGGAAGGCACTCAAAAGACTGCTGGGGAAGAGTTGCCTCCTCCAAGGAGAGTCTACTGTGATGATGGAAATGGAGTAAAGCCCCAGGGTGCTCAACTTGCTATTGTGGCAAAATTCAAAATGAGGAGAAACAACTGTAAACATCCATTAATAATCGAACATGAAATGTATGTAGTATGAATCTAGGAAAGCTAGAAATCATTAAAAGAGAAATGGAGTGCATAAACATTGACATTCTAGGCATCAGTGAGCTAAAATGGACCGGCATAGGCCATTTTGAGTCAGACAGTCATATGGTCTACTATGCTGGGAATGCTAAACTAAAGAGAAATGGGGTTGCATTCATCATCAAAAAAGACATTTCCAGATCTGTCATGAAATACAATGTTGTCAGTGATAGAATAATATCCATATGCCTACAAGGAAGGCCAGTTAATATGACTATCATTCAAATTTATGCACCCACCACTAAGGCCACAAATGAAGAAAGGGAAGACTTCTACCAACTTCTGCAATCTGAAATAGATCAAACATGCAATCAAGGCATACTGACAATCACTGGTGACTGGAATGCAAAGGTTGGAAACAAAGAAGAAGGCCCAGTAGTTGGAAAATATGGTCTTGGTGACAGAAATGAAGCTGGAGATCGTATGATAGAATTTTGTCGGACCAATGACCTTTTCATTGCAAATACATTTTTTCAAGATCATAAACGGAGACTATACACATGGACTTCATCAGATGGAACATACAGAAATCAAATTGACTACATATGTGCAAAGAGACGATGGAAAAGCTCTGTACAAAATGTCAAAACAAGACCAGGTGCTGACTGTGGATCAGACCATCAACTTCTCATATGCAAGTTCAAACTGAAGCTGAAGAAAATTAGAACAAGTATACGAGAGCCACGGTATGACCTTGAGTATATTCCACC
>VMDO01004035.1:0-64434 GCA_007922755.1 Pedetes capensis | reverse complement strand
TATAGGTTTAATGCATTAGACACAAATGACAGGAGACCAGAAGAGTTGTGGCATGACACAAAAGATATCATTCAAGAAGGAAGTAAAAAGTTCTTAAAAAGACAACGAAAAGAGAAAAGACCAAATTACATGTCCAAAGAGACACTGAAACTTGCCCTTGAATGTCGAGCAGCTAAAGCAAAAGGAAGACATGATGAAGTTATGGAACTAAACAGAAGATTTCAGAAGGCAGCTCGAGAAGACAAAAACAAATATTATAATGACATGTGCAAGGAGCTGGAGGCAGAAAACCAAAAGGGAAGAACACGCTCTGTGTTTCTCAAGCTTAAGGAAGTGAAGAAAAACGTCAAGCCTCAAGTGGCAGTAGGGAAAGATTCTACAGGGAAAATATTAAATGATGCAGGAAACATCAAAAGAAGATGGGAAGAATACGCAGAGTCATTATACAAGAAAGAATTGGTAGATGACCAACCATTCCAAGAGGTTGCATATGAAGAGGAACCAATGGTGTTGAAGGAAGAAGTGGAAGCTGCCTTGAAAGAACTGGTGAAACACAAGGCTCCAGGAATTGATGGGATACCAATAGAGATGTTTCAACAAACAGATGCAACACTGGAGGTGTTAACATGTTTGTGCCAACAGGTTTGGAAAACAGCTACTTGGCCAACTGACTGGAAGGGATCCATATTTGTGCCTATTCCCAAAAAAGGGGATCCGACTGAATGTGCAAACTATCGGACAATATCATTAATATCACACACCAGCAAAATTCTACTAAAGATCATTCAGAAGCGACTGCAGCAATATATAGACAGGGAATTACCAGAAAATCAAGCGGGATTCAGAAGAGGGTGGCGAATTAGGGATATCATTGCTGATGTCAGGTGGATATTAGCTGAAAGCAGAGAATATCAAAAAGATGTCTATCTATGTTTTACTGACTACGCAAAACCATTTGATTGTGTGGATCACAACAAATTATGGATAACACTTATGGGTGTTATGGATAACAGAAAATGGGAATACCAGAACACCTAATTGTGCTCATGAGAAATCTGTACATGAACCAGGAGGCAGTTGTTCGAATAGAACAAGGAAACACTGAGTGGTTTAAAGTTGAGAAAGGTGTGCGTCAGGGCTGTATACTTTCACCCTATCTCTTCAATTTATACGCTGAGCAAATAATCCGAGAAGCTGGACTTTGGAAGGAAGAACGTGGCATCAAGATTGGAGGAAGACTCATTAACAACCTGCGTTATGCAGATGACACCACTTTGCTTGCTGAAAATGAAGAGGATTTAAAACATTTACTGATGAAGATCAAAGATCATAGCCTTCAATATGGGTTACGACCAAACATCAACAAAACAAAAATCCTTACGACTGGGTCAGCACGCAGCTTCACATTAAATGGAGAAAAGATTGAGGTTGTCCAAGATTTTACTGTACATAGGGTCGCTATGAGTCGGACTCAACTCAACGGCACCTAACAACAACAACAAGTAAGGCCAGTTAATATGAATATTATTCAAATTTATGCACCCACCACTAAAGCCACAAATGAAGAAAGGGAAGACTTCTATCAGCTTCTGCAATCTGAAATAGATCAAACATGCAATTAAGACATACTGATAATCACTGGTGACTGGAATGCAAAGGTTGGAAACAAAGAAGAAGGCTCAGTAGTTGGAAAATATGGACTTGGTGCCAGAAATGAAGCTGGAGATGACATGATAGAATTTTGTCAGACCAATGACCTTTTCATTGCAAATACATTTTTCAACATCATAACCGGAGACTATACACATGGACTTCACCAGATGGAAAAGCTCTGTACAAAATGTCAAAACAAGACCAGGTGCTGACTGTAGATCAGACCATCAACTTCTCATATGCAAGTTCAAATTGAAGCTGAAGAAAATTAGAACAAGTATACAAGAGCCACAGTATGACCTTGATTATATCCCACCTGAGTTCAGAGACCACCTCAAAAATAGGTTTAATGCATTAGGCACAAATGATAGAAGACCAGAGACTTCTGGCATGACATAAAAGATATCATTCAAGAAGGAAGTAAAAAGTTCTTAAAAAGACAAGAAGAAAAGAAAAGACCAAATTACATGTCAAAAGAGACAGTAGAACTTGCCCTTGAATGTCCAGCACCTAACAACAATAACAACAATCCCTTCTCAGATACATGATTTGTAAATATTTTCTCCATTTTATGGGTTGGATTCTTACTCTGTTGAGAGTACTTTTGATGCATAATTTAAAAATTTCTAAATTAAGTCCAATTTGCCTTTTGTATCCCTTCATGTCCTATCTTAAGAAATCACTGCCAAATTCAAGACTGTAAGTCTTTTCTTCTATGTTTTCACCTAACATTTTTATTGCTTTCTGTCTGACATTCATGTCTTTGATACATTCTAAGTAAATTCTGTGTATAATGTTAGAGAAGAGTGAAAATTCAATATTTTGCCATGGATATCCAGCCTTCTTAGCACTGTTTATTTAAAAAAATCAGTCCTTTCCACAATGGATGTTCTTGCTGCATTTATCATAATCATTTAATAAACCATGTTAACAGAATGAAGGGAAAAATATGATCCTCTCAAAGATGATAAAGCATTTGACAAAATTCAAAACCTTTTCATGATAAACTCACTCAACAACCTAGGAGTAGAAGGAAACTACATCAGTATAATAAAAGTTACGTATGATAAACCAATAGCAAAAATCACATTCAATGATTGTTTCTTGTCAGGTGCTATCGAATCAGTCCAACTTAGTGGATCTATCTACAACAGAAACAAACAAAACTCAACACTGTGCCATGCCTGGCACTATGTCGGTGCTTCTTTACTATGCATAGGGTTTCCAATAGCCCATTGTTTCAGGATGGATTCAGGAGCGGGATGCCAGGTCCTTCTCACATTTTTGTGATGCTAGAAAATGAAAGTAGCACCTCAGAGAATGCAGAGAAGTGCTCAACCAACTGAGCTAAACCTCAATCCTATATTTAATGATGAAAGACTGAAAGTTTTCCCATTAAGATTAGGAATGAGACAACTATTTTCACCACTGCTTTGCAATGTAGTACCAGAAATTCTATCCAGAGCCATTAATCAATAAAAAGAAATAAAATAGACATAAACCTGAAAGGGGGAAGCCAAGTTTCTACTCACAGATGACAATAAATTCATATATTGAAAACTTAAGTTTTCACAAAAATTATTAGAGCTAATAAATGAACTAATCAAAGTAGCCCCATGTCTGTCAGTTTATCATACCATGGGGGCTTGCATGTTGCTGTGATGCTGAAAGCTATGCCACCAGTATTACAGACACTAGCAGGGTCACTCATGATGGACAGGTTTCAGCTGAGTTTTCAGACTAAGACGGAGTAGGGAGAAGTACATAGCTAACTCACTTCTGAAACAATTAGCAATTTAAAACCCTATGAATAACAGAGAAATGCTATCAAATATAGTGCCACGAAATGCGGCCCCCAGGGTGAAAGGCATTCAAAAGATGACTGACAATGAGTTGCCTCCTCAAAGTATAGTCTACCTTAATAATGGGAAAGGAGTAAAGCCCCAGGGACCTCCATTTGCTGTTGTGGCATTACTCAAAATGGAAAGGAACAACTGTAAACATCCATTAATAATCGGAATGTGGAATGTACATAGTATGAATCTAGGAAAATTCAAAATCATCAAAAGGGAAATGGAGCACATCAACGTCTACATTTTAGGCATCAGTGAGCTAAAATGGACCCAACTTGAAGGCACATACCAACAACAATCAAAGTAGCAGGATACAAAGTTGACACACAAAAAATTCCATTGTATTTTGTATACTAACATTGAATGATCCCAAATGAAAATCATGAAAGCAATGTCACTTACAATACCTTTAAAAACAATGAAAGACTTAGAAATTAACTTATCAAGGAGATGTTTATTCTTTCTCCAATCTTTGCCTTTTATTGGAAAATTTAATCCTTTTATATTGAACTTAAATTTGTCTTTTTAAAATTTATTTTCTACCATTTTAAAATCTGTTCTGTTTTCATTTCTTACATTATTCATTCCCCTTTTTTGTATTTAGTTGGTATTTTGTAGTGAAATGTCTTCTTTTCTCATTTTCTTTTGTGTACATTCTATTGTTATTTCATTTGTAGTTACTTTGAGGATTACATTTATTATCTTGAATTTATAAAATCCTAATTTGAATTTATACCAATTTAACATACAAAAACTCTACTTCTTTACATCTCTGTCCCCACTATTTTCAGTTGTTGACATCATAAAATTACATCTTTTTACACTGCACCTTTATAGACTAATTGCGAAATTACATGTTTATTAGATACTAGTTTTTACTGCATAAATCACTTACATAAAAAAGTGAGATTTATAAACCATATTTACAATTTTACTAGTATTTAGACTAATAATTGTTAAATGTTAGTCTCTTAAATCAAATACAAAACAAAAGTACAGTTATAAATCATGTCATAGTAACAGTAGCTTTTATAATTGTCCTTGAATTTACCTTTATTGAGGATTTTATTTTCTCCTAGCCTTATAGCTACCATCTAGTACCTTTTTACTTCAACATGAAGGACTTTCTTAAGTTTCTTGTAAGACAAATATAAGGGTAGCAGACTCCTTCCCATTATTTATCAGGGAAAGTTTTAATTACTTTCTAATTTTTGAAGTCAGTTTTTCCAGAGTAGAATTCCTATTTGATAGGTTTCTCCGTTTGTTTGTTTTTCTTTTCTCTTTTTTTCTTTTCTTTCTTTTAGCACTTTGAATATATCAGTCCATTGCCTTTTGGTAGCTTTGAAAGTTTCTGATGAGAAAACTACTACAATCTTCTTGAGAATCTCTTGTGCATAAAGTGTCATTTCACTATTGCTGCTTTTAAATTTTTCTGTTATATGTGTTAGCTCACATGTGCTCACTCTCTCTCTTTCTCTCCCTCCTTCCCTCCCTTCCTTCCTCCCTCCCTCTCTCTCTGGTTCACTTGCTTTTTCTCTCTGGTACAGTGGGGCTGAACCCATGCCTCATGCATACTTTGTAAGCATTCTAACACTGAGCTACACCTACAGTCCCTTTTTTTATTTCTTATCTTGACACAGGGTCTCACTAATTTACACAGGCTGCCTCTGGCCTCAAACTTAAAATCTTCCTTCCTCAGTCTCCCAAGTCACTAGGACAATAGGTGTGAGCTACCATAACTGGTCCAGTTAAGTCTCTTCTATTTCATCCTACCTGGAATTTGTTGAAACTTTTAGACATTTTTATTCATATTTTGTATCAAATTAGGAAAATGCCAGACTACTAATTCTTCAAATATTCTCTCTGATTATTTCTCTACCTCCTCTATTGAGACTCACAAACTACTCAAGTTGACCTGTGTGATGATGTGCCACAGGTCTTTTAGGCTTTGTTCATTCTTTCAATCTTTCTTTGCTCTGTTTCTCCAACTTGAAATTTCTCATTATCTTCAAGTTCACTGACTCTTTGCTTTTCCTACTCAAATTTTTCTTTAAATATGTCAGTATTTTAATTTCAGTTACTGTACTTTTCACATCCCCCAGAAGTCTGTCAGTGTGCCATACTCTGGGGGCTTGCATGTTGTTATGAGGCTGAAAGCTATGCTACTGATATTATAGATACCAGTAGAGTCACCCATACTGGACAGGGTTCAGCTGAGCTATCAGACTAAGATAGACTAAGGAGGAGGACCTGGTGACCCACTCCAGAAACAATTATGCATTGAAAACCCTATGAGTAACAGAGAAACACAATCAGATGTAGTGCCAGAAAATGAGCCCCTCAGGATGGAAGGCACTCAAAAGACTACTGGGGAAAGTTGACTCCTCGAAGTAGATTCTACCTTAATGACAAAAATGGAGTAAAGCTCCAGGAACCTCCATTTACTGATGTGGTATGACACAAAGTGAGCAGAAACAACTGTAAACATCCATTAATAAATGGGATGTGGAATTCCACATACTATGAATCTAGGAAAATTAGAAATGATTAAGAAAGAAAATGAGCACATAAACATCGACATTCTAGGCACCAGTGATGTAAAATGGACCAGCATGAACCATTTTGAGTCAGATAATGATATAGTCTATTATGATGGGAATGACAAAGAGAAATGAGGTTGCATTCATCATCAAAAAAGACATCTCAAGATCTGTCCTGAAACACAATGCTGTCAGTGATAGAATAATATCCATGCACCTATAATGAAGGCCAGTTAATATGACTGTTATTCAAATGTATGCACTCACTACTAAGGCCACAAATGAAGAAAGGGGAGATTTCTATTCGCTTCTGCAATCTGAAATAGATCAAACATGCAGTCAAGATGTACTGATAATTACTGGTGATGGGAATGCAAAAACTGAAAACAAAGAAGAAAGCTCAATAGTTGGAAAATATGGCCTTTGTGACAGAAATGACACTGGAGACTGCATGATAGAATTTTGTCAGACCAATGACTTTTCAGAGAAAATATATTTTTTTCACCAAAATAAACAGTGACTATACACATGGACTTCACCAGATGGAACATACAGGAACCAAATTGACTATATTTGTGGAAAAAGATGATGGAAAAGCTCAATATCAAATGTCAGAACAAGGCCAGTTGCTGATTATGGATCAGACCATAAACATCTCAGATACAAGTTCAAACTGAAACTGAAGACAACTAGAACAAGTATATGAGAGCTAAGGTATAACCTTGACTATATCCCACCTGAGTTCAGAGACCACCTCAAGAACAGGTTTAATGCATTTGACACAAATCACAGAAAACAAGATGAGTTGTGGCATGACATCAAAGATGTCATTCACAAGGAAAGTAAAAGGTTATTAAGAAGACAGAAAAAAAAGGAAAGACCAAATTACATGTCAAAAGAGACTCTGAAACTTGCCCTTGAACATCAAGCAGCTAAAGTAAAGGAAGACATGATGAAATTAAGGGACTAAACAGAAGATTTCAGAAGGCAGCTTAAGAAGATAAAATCATATATTTTAATCACATGTGCAAAGAGCTGGAGGAAGAAAACAAAAAGGGAAGAACATACTCTGTTTGCTGAAGCTTAAGGAATTGAAGAAAAAATTCAAGACTGAAGTAGCAATAGTGAAAAATTCCACAGGGAAATTTTTAAAGGATGTAGGAAACATCAAAAGAAGATGAAAGGAATACACAGAGTCACTATGCAAAAAAAAAAAAAAAAAAAAAAAAAAAAAAAAAAAAAAAAAAAAAAAAAAAAAAAAAAAAAAAAAAAAAAAAAAAAAAAAAAAAAAAAAAAAAAAAAAAAAAAAAAAAAAAAAAAAAAAGGTGGATGACCAACCATTTCAAGAGGTTGAATATGATGAGGAATCAGTCATAGTGAAGGATGAGGTAGAAGCTGCCTTGAAGGAATTAGCAAAACACAAAGCTCCAGGAATTGATGGAATACCAATAGAGATGTTTCAACAAACAGATACAGCACTGGAGCTGCTAACGAGTTTATGCCAAGAGATTTGGAAAGCAACTACCTGGCCAACTGACTAGGAGAGATCCATTTTTTGTGCCCCTTCCCAAGAATGGCAATCCAACTAAATGTGGAAATTATCGGACGATATCATTAATATCACACACAAGCAAAATTTTACTAAAGATCATTCAAAACAACTGCAGCAATATATAAACAGGGAACTTCTGGAAAATCAAGCTGGATTCAGAAGAAGGTGGGAAACCAGGGACATCATTGATAATGCATATTAGCCAAAAGCAGAGAATACCAGAAAGGTGTCTATCTGTTTTATTAAATATGCAAAGGCATTTGACTGAGTGGATCATAACAAATTATGGGTTACACTGCGAAGAATGGGAATACTAGAGCACCTAATTGTACTCATGAGGAATCTGTACATCAACCAGGAGACAGTCATTCTAACAGAACAAGGAAAGACTGGTTTAAGTCAAGAAAGTTGAGTGTCAGGGCTATATCTTTTTGCCGTACCTCTTCAATTTTTATGCTGAGAAAATAATCCAAGAAACTAGACTATATGAAGAAGAACACAGCATCAGGTTGGAGAAAGACCTGCATTATGCAAATGACACAACTCTGCTTGCTAAAGTTAAGAGGATTTGAAATAGTTACTAATGAAGATCAAAGAACATAGCCTTCCATGTGGATTGTGCCTCTACATCAACAAAACAAAAATCCTTTCAACTGGATCAGTATGTAACTTCATGATAAATGGAGAAAAGATTGCTGTTATCCAAGATTTTTCTTTACTTGGTTCTACAGTCAATATCCATAGAAGCAGCAGTTACGAAATCAAAAGATTTGCAATTGAAAAGGCTGTGGCAAAAGATCTCTTTAAAGTACTGAAAAGTAAAGATGTCACATTGTAGATGAAGGTGCATCTCACTCATGCCATGGTATTTTCAGTCATATCATATTGTTGTGAAACCTGGACGTTGAACAAAGGAGACAGAAGAACAATTGATGCTTTTGAATTATGGTCCTGGAGTAGAATATTGAATATACCATGGACTGCCAAAGAAACCAACTGATCTGTTCTAGAAGAAGTGCAACCAGAGTGCTCCTTGGAAGCAAGGATGTCTAGAGTGCATCTTACATATTTTGGACATGTAGTCAGGAGGGACCAACCCCTGGAGAAGGGCATCATGTTTGGGAGAGTGGCAGTCAACGAAAAACAGGAAAACCCTCAACTAGTGTCTGCAACAATGGGTTTAAATATAAATGAGATCATTTGCCTGGCACAGAATCAGGGAGTGTTTCATCCTACTGTACATAGGATTGCTATGAGACGGATCTGACTTGAAGGCACTGAACAACAAAAACTTTTCATATCCAGAATTTTTTTCCTGTTTGTTTCCTGTTTATTGATATTTCAATTTGGTTTATACTAGGATCTTGACTTTCTCCCTAGTTTTTTGATCATCTTTGGGAAAGATGCTTTAATGTCCTTGTCTAGTAAATCTGCCATCAGGTACTTTTCAGGGAGTTTCTGTTCATTTATTTCTTTATTTAGATTGTAACATGTTGTTCTTGTTAGATGCTGTCAAGTCAGGTCTGATGTATAGCGACCCTCAGAGGGTTTTCAATGGCTGATTATTTCAAGATTGCTTCGGGAGTGGACTGCCACATCCTTATTCCATTTTTGCAGTGCTATGGATCAATCAATCCCAAGGCCTCAGAGTACAAGATTGGCACTCTACCAATTGAGCTAAACCCTAGCCTAGATTGGGACATATCTTCTTCTTTATTTGGACACTTGATGACTAGTGTTGTGGTTTTATTGAAATTGGGCATTTGAATCTAATAATGTATAACTCTGGAAATCAGTTTTCCACTTTTCTTGGGGATGGCTGGGTTCATTTTTTGTTTGGTTGGTTTATGTAAGTTTTTATTGCTGAAGCCTATTTCTTTGCAAAGAATAAACCTTAGATAAACATAAAAATATTTCAGGTATTTTCCTAACCCACACCTTTCCTAGGGCATACACTGTGACTTTTTGGTGTTTCCTCTGCTTGTAAGCAGCATCACTCTGCCTTGATTACCACTTGGCCTTTTCCCTACACTGTAACTTTTCAATGCTCCCCATATTCCTTATATATCCTAGGATTTAATGCCCATCTCCAAAAAAAAGGGGTAAACTAAGTAAATGAAAAGGGTTTAAATAGATATGGACTCTTTAAATCCCTTGGTAGTCACATCAGCTGGAGGGGAGAGGGGCTTGCAAAAATGCAAGGAGATGCAACAATAGTGAATCTGCACCTCTGTGATTAGAAGCAGCAGTCAGTGGTCAGAACACACCCCCTTAATAGTCAGAAGAAAAAACAGTCACTGTTCACACACTCCCACAAGCTATGTGCAAACTGCTTCAGGAACATTTGCACAGTTGCCCGTCATGAAGCTTGGGGATTAGCAACCACTGCATAACAAGGAAATGAAATTAATCACAATTTACCATTTAAGCTCCCCCCTTGGAATTTGCATGCCTTCATTAAACTACAGAGTTCCAAAATAGTTACAACAGAAGATAGATTGTGCCAGTGTAATTGTTGCCTGGGTAGGAATACAGATTTCATAGGCTTCCTACTCTCTCATTTCCCCAGTATTCTCCTGGAATGGCCTTTTGAAAACTCAGTTAGGGTGCCAGACAGGGTAATGTCCTCCATAATGCTGTCTAGATTAGCATCAGCTTTCCCATTGCTAGTATCCACAGGTTCAGGGAACAATGAGTACAAATGCAAATGAGTCCTCTCGTTGCCATTCTTAGTGATTCATAGTGAAACTTATGTTGTTTGTCCCCACAACTGTGGGCTCTACTACTCTAGAAGTCTAGAAATCTTCATTCTGAAATGATGAGTCCATCCAAAAGAAGACTCAGAAGTGGTTCCATTAAACTGGAAGTTAAGATTGCCATCTGGCCATCATGAGCTTCTCATTCTATGAGAACAGCAGGTAAAGAAAGGAGTTGTATACAGGTCACATCTGATGAATGCTATCAAGAGAAAGTCAAGTGACCCCCTCCTCAATTTGATTTAGGAAGAGTAGGTATAGAATAGAATCTGGAGTCATCATAATACCCCTGTGTCCTTTGATTAAAGAAAAAGAAAAGTTAAAAAAATTCAACAAGCAGAATTGCTAATGACCCAAAATCATGAGGTACAAAGATTTGAATTACCTCAATAGGCAAGGAGCCAAAGCTAACTGAGATGTTTGCTGAAGTAAAGGGAATCTGGAATATGTTGTGGGAAAATATAATTATACATATGAGCCACATCATAAATTAAAGAAATGCGATCTATAACTGTTATGCTTAATTTACTCCTTGTTATGATATCAATATAATTGTGGCTATATAATTTTTTCTTTCCTTCTCTCATTCTGTACCATTTGACATATGTTTTAATGGTAATATATAAGTAAAAATATTATTTTCTCTCTAGTCACAGTTAACACAGGACACTTCTGTGACCTCCTGTGTGAGCTTATTTTCCCTCATGTCAATGGTTTCTCCAACACCAACTTGGTGTCCTATGATTCAATTCAATTCAGATATTAAACAGTTAGTACATATACCAGGTTAAAGACTCAGTTCAACAAGACTGTATCTGATGCTAATTGCAAGTAGTAGATCCCCAGGGAATGCATAACATCTGACCAACTTGACTATAAATTGGAGGTTCCCATGACTCCTTTCTCAGGTTTTATAATTTGCTAGAGTGGCTCACAAAATCCAAAAAGATGGTTTATTTACTATTGTCAGTTTTTACAAACAATATCTTAAAGGGTTTAGCTCAATTGGTAAAGTGCTACTGTGCACTTTCTCAGGGCCCAGGTTCAATCCCCAGCACTGCAAAAATGGGAAAAGGATGTGGCAATCCACTCCTGGAACAATCCTGAAACAATCAGCCATTGAAAATCCTTTGAGAGTTGCTATGAGTCAGACCAGACTTGTTGGTACCTAACAACAACAATGAGCAGCCAGATGAAGAAACACATAAGGCAATGTTTATAAGTGTCACAAGTACAGGAGTTTCTGTTCCTATGGGAGGGAATATGTCACCCTCCCAGCCCATATACGTGTCCTGATTTATAGAAACTTTCTGAATCCTGCACAATTAGGAATTTTTACAGAGACTTCACCAAACATGCATGATAGATTATTAACTCACTAGACAGCCCCTCTTCCCCCTCTGTATGGGAGATGGTACTCAAAGTTCTAAGCTTCTAATAATGTTGGATCTTTTTGGTGACCAGAACAGAAGATACTCCTACCACCCAGAAAATTCCAAGAGATGAGGGGCTCCATTTCAGTAATCAAAGTCAAAGACCAAATATACACCAAAGATCAAAAGATGCATCTAGCACCCCTACTGCCCAGAAAATTATAATAATTTTAAAGCTTTGTGCCAGAAACCTGGTGCAAAGACTAAATCCTTTTTTTAATTATTATTATGTGACAAGTAATTAACCTTATACCTTACTATTTAAGCTGCAGGATTTCTAAGACATAATATAACTCAAATATGGATAAATAGACTTTGTATCTTGTTTTGGGGGAAATGTCAGTTTGCTTTTCATTGTACAAGGGATATTTATATATTGACAAATAGAAAAATTACTTTCCTATTGTTCCATGTGAAAGTAATATATATTTTTAAGGCTGTATAGTAATACATTATATAATGATATTTTGGTCAGTGATAGACTACATATATGAGGGAGGCCCAATTAAATTATAATGGAGCTGAATATTTCCTGATTCCTAGGCACCTAACAACAACAACAGAGTGACATTGTAGCAATTCATTACACATGGGAATGTGGTGATATTGTTACTTTGTAGTTTTTTAAAACAAATCTGCCATTTTACCAGTTATAAAAATATTGTATATATAATTGCATACAGTATATTATACTTGATAATGAGAATAATTACTATGTTACTGGTTTATATATTTACTATAATATAATTTTTATTGCCTGCAGCTGTAGCACTATGGTGTCCAATCCTGTCAGATCTCAGAAGCTAAGCAGGGTCCCACCTGGTTAGTACTTGGATGGGAAGCTGCCTGGGAACATCAGGTTCTATAGGCTTGGGAGAAGGACCTGGCATCCTACTCCCAAAAAACCAATCACCCATTGAAAACCTTATGAATAGCAGAGAAGTACGACAATAGTGTTTCTCCTGTTGTACATAGGGCTGCTAGGAGTCTAATACTGACTCAACGGCACCTAACAACACCAACAATTTTTATTATTGTTGTGGAGTCTAGTCCTGCTACTTACATATAAAAAAGTAGACTGTAATCACAGCAATGTTGAGTCATGCCAATAGTAGCCTCATACATCTCGTGTTTACTGTTTCTTAATTGCATCAAGAAACCACATCCAACCATTGACCGATAACATTTAGGTTTGTATAAGTCCAATTTGTGATGCTTGCACAATGATGAAATTTCTCCATGGCACATTCCTCAGTACATATCCCTGTCATCAAGCAGTATGTCACTTATAGCTCTCACTAAGTGTGTGCCCTAGGCACCTTCTTTTATCAGTTTCCTGGCAGCAGAATATACTAGGGATGGAACACAATCTGTGAAAGGGTACAGGGGCACTGATTCAGGGAGAATTCCAGAATAATGTCTTAACCACCTCATCTAGATTCCAAATGCCATGATTTTCTGCTTCAAATGGCTATAAGTGCCTGGAGGGGTCCATCTAAGAGCCTCTGGTTTTGTATCACTCTGAGATGTGTAAGTATCATGTACTAAAACCAAAATCATCTGGGCTGGTCTATCTACCCTAGTATTACGAGGTCTGGTTAAGCCCAAAGGCTGAAAACAGGGCTAAGTGGTACAGGGGATATCATAGAATATCCTAGGGAAAATTGCCTTGGCCCAAGTTAAGAATAGAAGGCTATCTATGCCACATAGTAGAAACAGAATAGCCCAGAGGATAATACTAATATTGTCTTAGATATGCACCAATACTTTTTGTTTTAAAAGGTACTTTCAATATTTATTAAATCCTAACACATAAGTAAAGCTCTATATGACAGAGTATCGTGGTGATGAACAAAGATGAATACCCTGCTTTCACCAAACTTTCTTGTGGAAGACAGATAATAAACAAATAAATGGATAACTGGGGCTATAAGCTGTAAAATACAGAACAAAGGGGTAGGGAGTCTTGATAGGAGTTCTATTTCATAGAGAAGAATCAGATGAGATATTGCTCCTGGAAAAGCATTTGTGTTGGGTCCCGAAAGAACTGTGGAAGGAAACTAAGCAAATGTCTACGGGAGAAGAGAAGAAAGTTTTTATAAGAAACAAGTGGGCTAGAGGGGGTAGCTCACTGGTGGAGCACTTACCTAGCATTCATGAGGGCTTGGGTTAAAAGTCCCCAGCACTTGAAAATAAACAAAAAACAAACAAACAAAAATCTAAAAAACTACAAATGACAGTGTTTGGATTTAAATCCAAAGTACTTGGCTTATAAAATAAGTTATTCTTTTCTTCCTGATATTTTTATTCACACTTATTCTCAACTGATGCTAGATTTCATCCAATCTATGGCAGATATTTCCTCTGAGACATTTGAGTACATTAAATAGTAACTGTTGGTCCAGACAAAGCTATAAATTGTGCTCATGTTTATTCGTCAACTTCCTTCCTTCAATCTCTCAAGGTAACTCAGGTTCCTTTAAAAGGGGACAAAGGGAACAGAAGGATTTCAACACAGGTCCCTTAGACATAAACCAGTGTATCAAAGTATATGAGGCATTCTGTAGAATGACCTTAGTCACATCAAATTGTCTCTGGAACTCTCTCATCTATCACATCCATCATCACTCCATAGCATTAGTGTTATAAAATGGGTCCTTTCAAAAATGTGTGAATGCCAAGGAAAGAGCCATTTTTGACCTTGGGCAAATATCTGTTGCAGAGTCAGACTTTCCAGCTTTCCAGAAGCTGGAGCAGAGAGTGATCTGAAATCTTGGCCACTATGCAGGTTCTCACAGTGATGGGTTTAGATGCCTGATATTTCAACACTCTCCCTTAAATAACTCTTCCATTATTGGTGCAGATAAAAGGGTCATAATGCAGCAAATTTTCAATTTCTTTCTCAGTTTTTTCAGAACCTACATGCTTAGAGATTATATATACAGAAACTTACTTCATGGAGAAGAAAGAAAGAAGTTGGTGAGAAAAAGGATACTCAATGCTCCTGCTCCTATACTCCCAACACCATCAATGAAATCATTCAACTCCCTAGAATTTATAGCAGAAGTCTGGATATGCTCCCCTACTTCTAAATATTTTTTGGAAACTCTTTATTGAAATACAGATGTCATAAAGACAAATGCAGATACCATAAATGCCCAGCTTGGTAAAAGCGCCCCAAACTTCCTGTTGGAATCCTACCTATATCCATCACATAAATTTACTAATTACTCTGACTCAGATAACACAGTCTAGTTTTATACAAATGGAACCATACATTATGCATTTTTGTGGTTGTCTTCTTTTCTTTAAGACTGTTTCTTGAGATTCATCCACATTGTTGCATGTAGCAATAGTTAATTCATCTGTATACTATTCCATTTTATGGATTTCCTGCCAATTACCAAACCAACCTTCTATATTTTACAGATTAGTGCCCTACATAAGTTTAAATGCGAAGACCTCAAACTCTAATGACTCAGTTTATTTATGGAGATATTAGGAAATGTGGGGAAAGGAGATAACATTTAAAATTCACTCTGGATCATCCTTGAAGCAAAGGTATACTCATTTCTCACTGCCATGAGGGGAGAATCATTTTCGTAGTTTATTCTACTGTCTACTGAATATGGGCCATATGAACACTGGATTCAAAATGAATTTAAATTTAAACTGGTCAAATACACAATTTCCTGGGTGCTTCCAATGGAATTGGCCACATAGGTAGGAAATTGACCATCTAAAATGATCGTTAGTTAAAGCAAGGAACAATTGGATCAAGAAAGTAATTGGCAAGGAAATCTGAGACAGAAACAGGATCCTAGTAGAGAGAAAAGAGGAGAAGAGGGGAAAGTTTTTATAAGAAACAAATGACAGTGTTGAGATTTGAATCCAAGGTGCCTGATTTAGAAACTTGTTTTTGTTTTGGGGTTTGTTGTTATTCTGTTTTTTCTGGAACAGGTACACCTGAGAAGCCATTCTTGCAGATGAAGACCTGCTATCTATTGCATTATGTCATAAATTTCCTCCTCCCTATTCATCAAAAAGCATTTTATCCATTCACTTTGGTGTACTTTACTCCTGAAATTTCAAATTATGCTTGTAAAGATTATGTAATTTTCTAAGTATTAGTATATTTATCCTTAAAGTAAGGATAATTCCTATTTCAAAGTATTGTTGAGAGGATTAAATAAGTCAAATTGTATACAATGATTTGCATGGCAAGTATTTATTAAAGAAAAGTCACTTGAATCTCTAAACATCTTTTCCAGTAGCCATTGTGCAATAAATATGTAAATATTAAGGTGAAAAATATAAATAAGAACATAATTTACTGATTTTCTACTTGATCAATCAGTGAACAGACGTAAGCACTGATATTCTTGTATCAGACAGAAACTAGAAGTCATGTCAAGATGTCACCTCTGCTACTACCTGTGTCCTGAGACACCTGCCCAGGGCTCCTTTCATTCTGAGTTATGGAATATTTGGTCTGGAAGCTGCACAATATCTAAGCGGGACAAGAGTTGCCACAATCCTGGCTTCATTTTGAAATTTTAGACCCTGAAGTCTATAAGAAATTTTACAGGATGAGTGACCCAATATCCTCCCAGGGCATGTGTCTATGGTTCCTTTGGCAAAGGTCTCTTACCTTCTCTTTGAATACTATCCATGACAGGCAGTGCTGTGCCTTACAAGGACCTTCCCTTTTTGTCTGAATCCCCTGATTGCCACCTGCTTTTTCTCAAATTAAACTGAAGCAGTATCTCTCTCGGAACTTCATCCATTGATCCCATTTCCACTTTCTGGAATCTACACTGTCTGCATTCTTGTACACATGAAAACCATTCAGAATGATCTTCTTACTGTTTGGAGATGCATCACTCACCAAAAAGGTGGCTGGCAGGTGATCCTCAATCAACTCCCTGGAGAGTTGCATAACCTCTCTTGAATAGTTGCTAGAATAAGTGTGTGTGTATAGGCACATGTCCATGCACATGTGTTGAATGGACATGAGATCGGATGATTGTCCATGAAGCTGACTAAAACCATTCATTTATGTGAATATAACTTGGTAAGAAAATAAATCAACATTCAAATTCATCAACATTATTGAGTATATATTGGTAGAGGGTCTGGATGTGCTAATGGTTTTGGAGGAAATTAAGAAAGGACGGTTAAGAATATTGGCTAAAGGGTCAAACTGCCTAAATGAAAACTTTGCTGTTCTCCACCCTTTTATTGCTGCATCACCCCGAACAAATATTATATTATTGTTAGCATCAGTTCTCTTAGTTTTAAAATTTTTACAGGATTATGTGAGAAAAAATATGTACATTTTGGCTCAAGTTAAGACATAGTACATAATCAACAAAATAATTTTCTAATAGTAGTAATTATTGTGATTATTGCTATTCTGGAATGCCCATGACCTCATTTGATCACAGTAACCTGACATTCATTTATTCCCCAAATCAATCAAGGCCATATAAATAGCAAGAGGCAGTGTAAGAAATCAAATTTAAACCATCTGACTTTAAATTCTGTGCTTTTGTTAAACAGGCCCAGTCTGCCTCTGTGTCACAAGTCTGATTTAAAAAGCAAGCCAAGCCTTCAGGAAATTTGAGATCTTTTCTTCCAAATAGTCCCCACAGGAGATAATTTCTAGATTCCAAAGATTTTGCCTGCTCAGAATATGTCTGGATTCTTCTATCAAAAAGATTTCAGAGCAAGTTGAACTTTTAAAACAAATTCTCAGTGGTAACAAATTGTGCCTTTTGTTGCCAAAAATAAAATTCACTCTCACTCAGAAGTCATTGAGAGTCAAGTCTGATGAATAAACTGGGTGATAGAGCTGGGAGTTAGTTTTATGTCACTCATGGAACTGTGCCTATGGAACTGAATCCAATTTTCATGTGTAACTTGTAAATGAAATCCAAAGCCATCTCCAAAAAGGAGTTCCCATAAGATATGAGATTCTTCCCACTAGATGAATACTACACCCCCAAGAAAATTCCTTCATGAATTTATTTGAAGTAAGTTTCCATTTATTTGTTGAAAACATAAGTCAATCCCATTAACTGACCAAAACGCAAACAATTTGGTATAAGATACCATGAAGACTTTATCTTAAATCTGGAAGATACAGACAGAGTCTCTCCCTGTAAGGAATTTAAAGTGCAAACAGGGAAAAGGAAAGGAGAGTAATGATATCATGGGAATCAATTCATGCATAGGGTGTTGTGAGAATACGAAGTGAGGAGATTAGACTCAGAGCTATGTCGAGAGCCTTGTTAGAGAGAGTGATAAATGACTGACTTTGGATGGATATCTAGGAGATAGCCAGCAGGTGGGGAGAAAAATAAATCTAGACAGGTGGAATACAGGGAAGGGAAGTCCAGAAGCATGAAACAGAATGGAGCATCCAAGCAACTACAAGATTACAGTGATGGCCAATTTGGGGAGTGTTTATAGGATTGTGTTGCAAAACAGATTTGCAGAAGTAGACAGGAGCAGTATCAACACAGGTTATACTTGAAATATGAAGTTTAGCTTCAACCTGGATATGGTAAGCAGGGATATAAAAGCTCTATTTTATAAGTTAGAAAAATTATTCTAACAGTAGCATGGAGGACTGGACAGAGGCAAAATCAGTCACAAGCAGTAGTAGAAATTCATTAGTGATGTCATGTGGGTTTGGATGGAGGTGACAATAATGAGGATGATGAGGGGTATGGAATTTGGGAAGGACGGATGAGAAGATCCATTACTAGAACTTAGTAATAACTAGAAGTAGCAAGTCAAGGAAAGGAGAGGGACAAAACTGTGTTTTTATTATAATTTGGCTCAATAAAGGCCCTTCAATGTCTGCAGTCTTAAATCATCAGAATGCATATCCATGCATTAATGTATGATGGAATCTAACATACACTCATATGTGCATGCACATGCACACACACACACACACACACACACACACACACACTGCATAATGAATACATTTGATTTTTGTAGTCAATTGTAGGGCCATCATATAGAACATAAGAGGTGCATAAGGCCAGAAATAATTTTAGACCTCTGTATTTGGCATTTATTTAAGGTTATTATCAAGAGATAATAGACTGTGTGCTGCTTACAATAAAGCTGTGGTTTTTTTTTTTTTAAAGAAATTAAAGTAGCAAGTAGTGAAATGCCTTGGGCATGGTAATGATATTTAGCATTTTCTTTTAGTTTCTTTCTTGGGTCCAAGGTGATTTTTAAGAGTCCTTGAAGACTGTTCTGAGTTTTCCATTGATTTCTTATGCACAGAGACTCCAGGTATGCACCAAATGGAGCCTATTGTCAACATAGACTCCATTTTTTGGAGCCATTATTGTCAACAAAGAAAGGGGGTTTTATTGGTGGTGGGGGGAAGCTATAGAGAGGAATTTCAAGGCAAGAGAAAAGTTACAGCCACCAAAGACCTATGCTCTGTCAGTTCTACAACTGCCTTATTGCAGGCAGAATTTTCTTAGACTTAGACCCTTATGTGGAATAAAAACATAAAAACTTTCTTCTCAAATGTTCAATTTATTTCCTAAAACATCCTTTGGCAAAGGGGAGGGAGGGAGGAAGGAAGGACGGAGATGCAGCCTTCCTGAGGGTCCCAGTGCGAGGCACTGTGAAAGAACATCCATGCAGCTCTCTTCCTTAAACAAGCCACATTAACCAAACTTTAAGCAAAGTTACCTTTGGCGCCTTCATTTGCTTAAGGAATTTGCTATGAAATTTGGGGACAATGAATGGGAATTGGACACATCTCTTGCCCTATATGCATGCATGATTTGGTGATGAGTCCTATCACAACCCTAACCCATTGCATTACAGGGCAGACTGGGTGAACTGTCACAAAATCAGCACAAGTAATATCATGAAGAAGCAAAGAGGAGAGAATAAGCATGGGCACACTGGCAGACAAATTTTGGACAGGACATTGAAACACATCCTTGAGCTACACAGGCAGAGACAGAACCAAGTGTTTCCCAAATGGACGCTGCGGTGAGAGGGTGGATGTGGGATATGCTTTTGCCTTAAGTAAAGACATCACTCTCTGCCTTCAGACATCAAGTGGCCTGGCCATGTGTCATCCCTGAGTAGGCAACATGGAGACCTCTACATTCCCTAAAATCTCCCTCCATCTGCTTAAAGGACATCACGTACTGTAGCCTAAGAGAATTAAATGGGTGCTTACTGATTCATACCAGTGTGAGATCTGCCAAAGAATGTAATTATCAAGGAGGGTGAGAAGGGAGAAGTATTTTGGGAACCTGAACCATTTATATTTAGAATAGATGCGGACTGAGAAGCAAATCTGCCAAGTGCCAGAGGTAATTTACAGCACTCTTGGTTAAGTCACAGCACTGTTTAATTCCTTTCAGCCTCTCTGCTTCCTCTTTCCTCATTTCTCACTGTAACACCATGGCACCCAAATTTGAGCTAAAGCCCTGTTTCATTTTCCCCTGAAAATCGCAGAAGGGTAAAACAGTGGTATGATTTGGAGATGGACTGAAAGATGTGCAGAGGAATAATAAAGAAAAAGAGTCACTTTTGAGTGGAGAAAAAAGTGCATCTTTTCTATTGTGGGCAATCTGGCAATTCTAACAGAAAAGCCAGATGCCAGCACATAGGGATTTCATTATATGAAATCTCTTGAGGGGTACAGGTCATCCAAATCCAAGTGCTTTAAAGAGTAGAGGTCTGAGAGCCACAGAGGGGATATATGAGGTCGCCATAGTATGGGAAGGTGGGCCTCAGAGCCTCCATGATGTGGAGCTGAGGTGTTTGGGTCTCAGCCTGTCTAAGATGGACTGGATCCTGATCGTCCCACTGGCTCCTAAGTTTATCATGTGTAGATTCACTATATTGCTCCATCATCATCCTCTGAGCTCATAGGGTAAATATGGCACATATTTCCAGAACATTAACTTAATTTGAACAGTGAGAAAAAGTAATCTAAATGATCTCAATTAAAATAGTAACTAATATTTATTGGGGGCTGAGGTTGAGCTCAGTTGGTAGAGTGCTGCTCTGCACTTGGTGAGGCCCTGGTTTCAATCTCCAGCACCACAAAAATGGGAGAAGGACATGGCAGTCTACTCCCAAAGCAATCCCCAAACAATAAGCCACTGAAAGTCCTGTGAATAACAGAGATACTCTCACATAGTGTCTGGCATAGCAGAATATTGGGAGTGTTTTGTTCTATTGTACACAGGTCTGACTCGAAGGCACCTACCAACAACCATATTTACTAAGCACTTATTGTTTAGCGATGTTGAGAGTGTTCTACATGAATTAATTTATTTGCTCATTTTAATAGTGAAATAGGAACAATTATAATTTTTCCTTCAAAAATAAGAAAACTGATGTGCAGAGAGGCTGAGCAATGGGCCTAAGGTTCCACAACATTAAGTGGTAGAGTTAGATTCTGTACTTAATCTGTTGACATAGATATGGTACAGTTAAGAATGCAAAACTCAAAACAAAAAGATTTTATAAATGGCTAGAAAGAAACAGTAAACTAACTTTGTCTCTTAGAGTAAGGGCCTGACTCTCCTTTGCTTAAGGATATTTTTGTAGTAAAATTTAAAGTATATGAGTTCATGTATGACATGTCATGTTCCCAGGACATTGAAGAGTTTGACAGAAATGTTAGATGAAATCTCTATTCTCCAAGAGCTCAAGATAGAAATTGTGCACATACACAAAAGAGCAAGCAACACATGTATCATTTTAAGACAGCTAGCTCTAAGTCTTGTGAATGTTCACAGAAGAGCAGGAGTTATGTGGCTGTGATTAGTCAAGGCTGGTTTCCAGAAGGGTTAAAGAAGACCCATTGGGAAATAAAGATTCAAGTTGGGAGGGAAAGAGCCCAAGGAAGGTGCAAGCTTACAGTATATAAGGATTGAAACAAGATGAGGATTTACAATGGAAAGATCAGCAGGGAAGGGTGGTCATGACAGACAGTGAGGGTCCACATACTATTCAGTAAAAGGCAATATTGCTAGATATGCTGGAAAGCTCAGATAAAGGCCCTTGAATGCCACTCAGCTCCTCCCTTCACAAACTTACTGAGTACTAAATGCTTTGTGTATTCAGGCACTGACAGTTCAGTCTAAATTTGATCCAAAAAAGGGGAGATTGATAAAGCTGTGAAAGTATCTTGGTGACATGGGTCTTAAAGGAAGGTTAAGTAGAATTATTAAAAAGAAGTAGGGAATGGGTGATGAGAACTTGTCAATATTGATTTGCAATCACCCTGAATTCTGACTTTATAAAAACTAACTTACTGAAAAAAAAATATCCATACACAGTGACACTCGCGTGTGTTCCTAGAAACATAGGAAGTGGAGACAGGAGGATCATGAGTTTGAGGCAAGAAATATCCTGCATTACTTAGTGAGACCCTTACTCAAAATAAAAAATAAAACATGCATTCGGTGCGCAGCTCAGTGGCAGAGCACTTGCAAAGTATGCATGAGGCATTGGGTTCAACCTCCAAGTATGAAAGGAAAAACAAAAAGGAAAGACAAGAGAGAAAAAAAGAAAAGAAAAGAAAATGAAGACAAGAAATAATATGGCACTTATTGCTTTTCTTTTATTATGTTCATATATCAACTGCCTTGAGGAACCAATGGTATTGAAAGATGAAGTGGAAGCCATGTTGAAAGAACTGGAAAAACACAAGACTTTAGGAATTGATATAATACCAATAGAGATGTTTCAACAAACAGATGCAGCACTGGAAGTGTTAATATGTTTATGCCAACAGATTTGGAAAACAGCTACTTGGCCAACTGACTGGAGGAGATCCATATTTGTGCCTATTCCCAAAAAAGGGGATCCAACTGAATGTGGAAACTATTGGACAATATCATTAACATCACACACCAGCAAAATTCTACTAAAGATCATTCAGAAGTGACTGCAGCAGTATACAGACAGGGAATTACCAGAAAATCAAGCCAGATTCAGAAGAGGGCAGGGAACCAGGGACATCATTGTTGATGTCAGGTGGATATTAGCCAAAAGCAGAGAATATCAGAAAGATGTCTATCTATGTTTTATTGACTATGCAAAAGCATTTGCTGTGGGGATCATAAGAAATTATGGATAATACTTTGGAAAATGTGAATACCAGAGCACCTAATTGTATTCATGAGGAATCTATATGTGAACCAGGAGGCAGTTGTTAGAATAGAACAAGGAAACACAGCCTGGTTTAAAGTTGAGAACGGTGTGCATCAGGGCTATATATTTCACCCTATCTCTTCAATTTATATGCTGAGCAAATAATCCGAGAAGCTGGACTTTATGAGGAAGAATGTGGCATCAGGATTGGAGGAAGACTCATTAACAACCTGTGTTATGCAGATGACATAACTCTGCTTGCTGAAAGCGAAGAGGATGTAAAGCATTTACTGATGAAGATCAAAGATCATAACCTTCAATACGGGTTGCAACTAAACATCAACAAAACAAAAATCCTTAAGACTGGGTCAGTATGCAACTTCACAATAAATGGAGAAAAGGTTGAAGTTGTTCAAGATTTTGCTCTGCTTGGCTCTGCAATCAACATCCTTGGAAGCAGTAATCAAGAAATCAAAAGACGCATTGCTCTAGGAAAAGCTGTGGCAAAAGCTCTCTTTAGAGTATTGAAAAGCAATGATGTCACCCAATAGTATGTGGAAAAGACATGACCTTCCAGTCTTGGGAGTTGGAGAATAACGAAAGAGAAAAGTCAATCAAGGAGGGACATTAGGAAGCAGAGGTTGGGGTAGTGGATTTAATATGAAGGAAGGTGAATGTCGGAAGAGTCATTTATTCTTGAAATTGGCAATGAGTCAAGCACTCTCTTAGGCACTGAAGACACAGAAGAAACATGCTCTTGTTTGTGTTAGGTGCTGTTGAGTCAGGTCCAATCCATAGTGACCCTATGTACAGCAGAATGAAACATTCCCTGATTCTCTGTCAGGCACACTATCTTATTTACGGTTAAGCCCATTGCTGCAGACACGTGTCAATACATCAAATTGATGATTTTCCTTGGTTTCACTGACCTGACACTCTCCCAAACATAATGTCCAGGGATTGGTCCCTCCTGACTACATGTCAAAAGTATGTAAGATACAGTCTAGCCACCTTTGCTTCCAAGGAGCATTCTGGTTCTTCTAGGACAGATCTATTGGTTCTTTAGGCAGTCTATGATATATTCAATACTTATATCCAGCACCATAATTCAAAAGCATCAATTCTTCTCCTGTATCCTTTGTTCAATGCCCAGCTTTCACAACCATAGGATGCAATGGAAAATACGATGGCATGAGTCAGGTGAACCTTCATCTTCATGCGACATCTTTACTTTTTAATACTTTAAAGAGATCTTTTGCCCCAGTTTTTGCCAAAGCAATGTGTGTTTTGATTGCTTCATTGTTGCTTCCACAGTTGTTGATTACAGAATCAAGTAAAGCAAAATCTTGGACAACCTCAATATTTTCTCCATTTACTGTGAAGTTGCTTACTGACCCAGCTGTAAGGATTTTTGTTTTCTTGATGTTACATATGTCAAAACAAACATGAGAGAAACAAGAAAGAGAAATAACATTGGAGAACACAATTTCAATAGTGCCATTCACAACCAGTCAAGCAGAGCTAATTAATGACTTCAGAAAGAACATTAGTATCTGCCTTGGTATAGTAACTGGGAAGAAAGAGGTCGTCAGGGACACTGAATCCTTCAGTCCAACTGTTCATCCAACTGTGTGCTCAGCAGGTGTGTCTTGAGACGAATGCTATGGACAGATTACTCATTAGTGTCAGAAATAAGAGGGGAAGCTGGAGATGGCAGAGTAAAAACATTCACCCTGGCAGTAAGGGAAGAGATAGTCAACTCAGTTCAGTGAAAGTGAAGGCCATGGGCCCTTCTGCCCACACTGAAGGCTTCTAACATCTACAGAGTTGGTGGTGTCATTCATAAGCACCTACTAAAACAAGGGTACATTGCTTAGAGGTCACATAGGGGAGAGGAAAACCTGTTCCACATAAGTACATACAGTTTTGAAGAATTTGCTTTGCAATTTGAATCATTTTCATGTTTTTCAATTCTTTTTTGTAATATTTCATGTAAAAGCAGGTTAGTCGTAAAAAGCACATGTTTCTCTTGGTTCTTTTATGTTGTCTTGTAAATGCTGGGTCTTCAGAAGTTGTATTATTTTTGTCTCTGCTCTGGAAGCCTGCTGTTTCCTTAATTGATGTGGTAGCATTTGACTGGCTTTATTCCCATCGTCACATAATCATTATTTTCCATATCTCAGTTGTTGCTCCATTTCATTAACTTTTTCAGAAAATTGCTCTCTATTTATCTATTTATAGGTTTTGAATGCATGTAGTCTTTGTCCAAAACCAGTATGATTTCCTTTATCTTCCTGCTTTTGATCTTTAATTTTTCTTTGTTCAGAATCAATCATTTTCCCCTTGATACTTCCTTTGATATTCCCTTTTTCTAACTGCTGCTGCAGTAATTGGGATTTTCTTGAATTTATGCATTATGTAAAATCTTTTGGTTATGGGTGGTCAATCTTGGGGCTTGAAATTTCTAAGTACAAGGCTCCTAATTTAGCACCCCAGGTTCTCAACTCTCCCAATGCCATTTCTATCCCCTTCCCTTACCAGTCAATTCTCCCAAAGGTCTTTTGAGCTCTTTCTTCTCACCAACTTGCTTTTCTTCCTCTTGAGTTTTTGTTTGCCTATCATTTCTTTAAAACTATACGGTATTAATTTTTAATGCTATTATTTACCTATGGGTCCTACTTTTTATGTTTTCTATACTATTCTACTGCTAGTATGGAAACACAAGCTTTTGTTAGCTCCATGTACTCATTAGTTTAATGTAATCTTTACTGTGGAGATCATTAAGTCCATTTCAGTTCATTGATTCTTCTGGCATCTCTTATCTTCAGACCTAAGCTCAGAGGAAACTATACAGTAGAATTCAATATATGTCTGTGGAATGAATGAATGAATTGAAACCTGTGCACCATCTCATGGGAGTACTGCCGAGTATCTCACCATCTCCTTTTGTGTTGCTTTTAGTGATGTACATTTAGATCCAGTCAAGCAAGGTAAGGCTGTGAATCTCCAGTTCCTCTGATTTCAAGATTTCACTAACTGTTTATGAAACCTTTTATCTAGTTAACTCAGCTGCTTGCTATTAAGATGTGTTATCTTCTTGGCTCAGAAATAAAAGTCCCAGGGTAAAGAAATAAAGAGGCCTGGTGTTCCCTGTTACTGAAGCCCTGCTTGACTGTCCCTGGCTTAAGCTTCCTGGGGCTAAATTATCTATAACAGATCTTGTTTTAACACGGTGAATTGTAAATTCTAAGGAATGAGGAGGCTCTTTCCTGAGCCCAAGAAAGCTATGGTTCTGGGAAATAGTAAATGCAAAGGACAACTTAAGCACACACTTACCCGCTTTACAACTTAAGATAATGTTTCCTGAGGCCCTCTGGGCTCCTGTATTCTGTATAAGCATTAGCTTCATGCTAGCTGCACACAGGTTCCCCTATTTTATTTGAAAGCACAGGATGCTGCCGAAGCTGCACCAGCCAATTTCCTATAGTCCTTTCCTATTCAAAGCAATGTATACACTCAATTCTTTTTGGTTTTGTGTCATCTGTGTGTTCTGGACTTGATTCTTGCTAACACAAGTACCATAACAAGCAATTGACTTTGCATTAGTTCATGGAAATGTTTTTACTTCTGACAGTGCTATACCAATACAGTTAGATGATGTCATTACCATCTATCCAAGTCCCTTTGATTATACTCAGACTGATCCATGATATCAAGCTTATGGTGCACCAGTTGGCTCAGTCAGAGGTTCCACCTTGCTGTCTGCTGTCTTCAAAACAAATGTAATGATGTCTGGGGCAAATCCATTAACTACCATTACTTCAGAGTAATTGGCACATTGCTGCTTCCATAAATTTGTGCTGCTACTTCTCTCACAGGTGCTGGGCACTGTTGAAACTCAGATAGGATCCCCTTGTTGTTAGGTACCATGGAGTCCGGTCTGACTCATAGCAACCCTCTATACAATGGAGAAAACACCCCCTGACACTGTACCATGCCCAGCACTGTTGTCAATCCTTCTCTGCCATTTATAGGGTTTTCAATGGCAGATTGATTGGGGAGTGGGTTGACAGGTCCATCTCTCTAGCCTACAGCACCTAATATTCCCAGGTATTCTCCCATCCAAGCAGTAACCAGGCTGACCCTGCTTAGCTTCTAAGATCAAGCAGGATCAGATGCCAGGGCACTATGGCTGCAGACAGGAGCCCCTTAGTGTGACCAAACCAGGCAATGTCTTTTGGAACTTGCATTGTATCCCAGCTCATTCTGTATCCCATGCTGAGGAGGAAAGGGTGCTCCATTCCCCTGGAGTTATGCTTTGTTACACGGCAATCAGAACAGGGCTCCCTTACCACACAAAGTCTCAGAGATATTTCAGTGGGATTATTTTCCTTTGTTCATCTTTTATTCTTTGTCTTTGTCATAACTTCTACTTCTCAGGATTTTGCTAAAGTGTCCAGGGCTATGGGGTTGTTGGAAATGGTAATGGCCCCTCTTGCTTGGATCTCTACCCACTGTCTTTTGAACATCATTGTGAGCTCAATTTCCTTATCATTAATTGAATTCTCTTTCCAGGGAACTCTTGGGTAGTTTGTATTATTAGACCTCATTTGGTCCTGCCTCATGGTCTTGTCAGTCTTGCTCTGGTGTGTTTGTATCCTAAACACAGACTAGGTTCTTCCTGAGAATCCCTTCCTCCCCTTGATTTATTCGTATGAAGCGACATTAGCAAATCTAGTCTTTGGATCTTTATTTCCCATAATCCCTTTTGTTTATGAATGGCTATGCAGGTTACAAGGTAGTTTGACACCAATCACTTCCTTAGTTTCATTATAATTATATGAGATAAACAGCTTAGGTATTATTCTAAATGTTTTAATCCTGAAGTGGCTGAGACCCACAAAGTCGCCTCTTATCCAAGGACACATGAGTGAGTTGCACAATGTGAACTCAACTCAGCTATTAGTTTTTATGACTTTACTGTATAACACGGATCCTCAAAATCTCTGAGTTACAGTTAATGATGAAGCCTAGATAAGGATATTCTATGTTTAAACATATGGTGGTTTTGGTCAGATACCATTGAGTTGGGTCCAAGTCATAGTGACCCTATTTACAACAGAATGAAACACTCCTCCCAGACACTGTGCCATGCACATGGTTCTTTATATGTTTAAGCCAATTGTTGCAGACACTGTGTCAATCCATGTAGTTGAGAGGCTTTCTTTTTTTTTATTTTTGGTGACGCTCCACTCTCCCAAACATAATATCCTTCTTCAGGGATTGGTCCCTCCTTACAACATGTCCAAAATACATAAAACATAGTCTAGCCATATGTGTTTCTAAGGAACATTCTAATTATACTGCTTCTAGGATGGATCTGTTATGTTTAAGTAATAGCAGAAAAACATGTTTAAACATTGGTGTAATTTATTAAGGAGTTTGAATTGTTAAAGTTTGGCAAATATACAACATATTTGTAAACTAAGTCGAAAGTCTGGCAAGAGAGTGTTTTTCTAGAGTTCCCTTACAGCTAATAAACATTTTGTGGTTGATCTAACATGAGGGTAGGAGAAACAAGTAAAAATTGATTCATTTAATTCCTTTATGGACTCTTCAGAGGAATAGTCCTTGTAAGTGTAAGAAAAAGGCTTCAATTCAGTTCACCAAGCACAACTCAAATCGCCTCTTTGCCAGACCCTGGGCTAAGGTGGAAGGAAGGATTACAAAAATGATTACAAACTAGACCTTAATATCAAAAGGATCACAGTCAGCTGGGGAAAATAAACCTCAGACACAAATAACTATGAGACAAGTTGAATGTGATAAGAAACAGATAAAAAAGCCATGGTAATCCATGGGAGTAAGAAAGACCAGCAATGTAAGCATTCTTTAAAATGTAAATAGCTTTCCTTTGCTGAGGGATAGGAATAAACACCAAATCCACTTTATAAATCAAATATGCAAGACATGTGAAATGACCCCAAGTGCCCTCCTGAGATCCACCCACGCAGGTCCCCCACTGCCAGGAGGAGCAATTGGTCTGACATCAGCAGGGGAGATGTGTCTTCCCTATAACAGGAGTGTTCTGAAGGCATTGCCTGGTATTGTTCTTAATCAGGAGTGGAATTTAGAATCCTTGGTACTGACCGCTGGAAATCAGGCTGCTCAGCTACGTGGGTGGTCTGACTCAGAGTCCCTCCTGTCACAATTGGTGTCCTCTGGTTTCATTAGTGGGTATTAGATTTCCACGGGGCAGATTCCCATTGCAACAGGGTACACATAGCCCACTAATGATGACTGCAAATGAGAAAGCCATGTGCATCCATCCAAATTGAGATCACACCTTCACCCTTGGAATATAGTTGTGATTACATTAAAGACACATTACAAGTCTGTCGCTTCTCATTTCATTTATTGTGTGTGTGTGAAGCTGTGTTGGATCCCTTTATCTCCTATTAAATTGCTAGCACTTCCTTTGGACTCAGATATGCCTTCTCTAGTACAAAACAGCAGCACACCCAACAGTTCCAGTTAGGAAGTGAAAGGGAAAACCACATCCACTTAAGCAAGCTTGTATATGGTCTGATAGGCACAAACATGCTTTTCCAGATTCTAAAATGCACGTTACTGACATTATGCCTAGGATCTGCCTTCAGTTTTCCTTTAAGAAGAAAAAACCTGGCTGGTTTCCACCTGCTGCGTCTCATATTCACTTTCTCCTTTCTCTTAAGTGCCCAGCCATGGCTTTGTTTACACTTTACACACAGAGATCTAGTCAGAGTGACTACCCACACTCAGAGATTTGGGGGCTCCTGGGTTTGAGACCAAACAAGGGCAACAAAGGATCACACTCTGAAAGACCATTAAAGGCCTTTTCTGGGAACCATAATCTGTTATATTTTCATATCTATTTTAAGTATCATACACTGAACCTTTTCTCTTTTAAAAACACTGCCCCACTCTTTCCATGTATGTCCATGAGTATAACTCCCAAGTAGATAGGGGTAATCTTTCTACTCTCACTTGATAAGAGAGAAATTAAGGCCCAGGTATGCTTTTAAAGGGAAAGGAAACAGGACAACATGTTACAGCTGTGTTGTGGAAGAACTACAGTCCAGGTTGCCTCACATGTAGTTTTGTCCTCTCTGCCTGGATTCTGAGAACACTCAGGTAAGTGAGTCGTGGACTCTGCCCTGGAAATTTCTGCATATTACAGCACTGACCTTCATGTGGAAGAAATAGCATTGGCCTTGAAATTGGGGAATCAGAGATCTTGTCTATTCTCTGACACAACAATCATGATCATCTTGAGAAAGGACTTTAATATCTCTGGGTAATCATAACGCAGGCAATGTCTGTCCTTAGGTACTTGTGAGATTCAAGGCAGAAAACTCACAGAATGGAGCTTGGAAAGTAGAAACTGCTCTAATAGTGTCTATCTGTAGTGGCAGTAGAGATATTTAGAGCTGTCAGAAATCCAAATGTGGGATGGAACACAGAACACAGCGGCTTAAAAAGGACTCTACTAACACATATAGCTTGAAGGGTGGATTCACTCGTCACAGATGGTGGTTCCGAAAATCTTTGTGTGAACTGATGCCTGTGTGAGGAGACAAAATAATCATCCAAGTGCAGACAGCCATAAACTGGAAATGCCAGGGCAAATTGGCTATGTTCTCACACTTATCAATGAGGCACAAAAATTCTCAGATTCAGGCCAGGAAATTAATTCTCTGTCAGGTGGCATCGATGATCAATGTGCTTTCTACCTACGACCAATTCCATTGTGTCTGCGATGGATAACTTCAACCTCTCGCCATTGTCTCTCCCCCACTTTCCTGCCTGGGGAGGCCATGGAGGCACAGATCATTCTTAAGTTATGTGGCAATGTGATGAGAAATGGTTACCGGGGATTGGCAAATGATGAATTTCTGGGCATCATCCAATCTCCTTTCATGACTATGATAACTCTTATGAAGTAAATATCTGCTCCACATCTTAAATTTTGGATTTCAAAATGCCTGATAATGAGCTAAAAAAAATTCATCGTTATTCACAATCAATTTGCAAAGTCATGGATACACAATGATTTCTACTTTTTAATCAGTCATATCTGTCTTGGCTTAGCCATAGCAAGGCATCAACAGTACTCAGCAGACTAGCAACTAGCTCATAAGCATAGGTCTGTCAGGGCATGATAGTGTCCTTCATGCCTGCCCAAGAAAATCCTATGAGAAACCCTTGGGAATGCAAAAATAAATAAAATTTAACTTAATTCCTCTGCCTAGCTTTTAAGACCATCATAAATTGTCATTGGTTAGTTGCTAGGAAATAAGATCTAAAATATTTTAAGTAATTGATTTTTTTCCTGTGTAAACAACTTCAGAGATAAGCTAAGGGTTAGCATATTATCCTTACATTTCCGTTCGCATACACTGGGGAAAGGAGGGAGGGATGTTTGGGAAGATACAGTTATAATCTTTCCCAGCCGAAATACTTAATTACAGTCTGGTCTTGGATTCTCAAGTTAACATATCTTGCCCATTCATTGCTCAATAAACATTAATTGGTGGAGATGGGTTATAATTTAGCGTGTGTATAATATATAATTTACCTGTACCCTATAATTATTTTAAATGTTTGAATAAGGTAATCGATTAGAGTGAAAAGAAAATAACTTATTTAACTTTAAAAGTGTTGTTATGATCTAAGTCTTCATAAAATCATCCACCTTCAGATGGCATTTCACTTAGATTGGCAAACTACCATATGCCATCTCCCATCTCCAAGAAGACAAGATTGCAGTTGATATCAAGCTCAGATAGATATAAGCTCTGAAGTTCTCTGGCAAATTAGCATTTGTGATATTTGCCCAGTGCCAAGTGGCCATTTTCCATGGAGAAATACCTCCTCTTTACACAGGGAACAAGTCCCAAGAACCTACACTTTCTCATTTTCTTGTTTTTTGACCTTGTCTTCTTGGCCATGAGTGATTGAACCAGGAATAGATTCTTTTTATTATTATTATTATGTTTCAAAACTTTAGTTTATTGTTTTGCTTAACAATGAGGAAATACAGTTTATTTACAACATTAGTCACAAGGATAAGGAGAATGCCTATAAGATGGCCATTGAGGATGGAGTTTTTTTTTAATTAAGACATATTGACTACACATACTAATGTGTATGATATTTGGTATGATATTTTCATATAGGTTTGAATTCAGATTTAGCCAGTGAGTTCTCTGCATGAGTCTATGGCTAAGAAGATACACTTTGAGAAGTTGTAGGGGGTCAACTATCTGCCCAATGTATGTCTACAGAGACAGGTAGAGGGAACCTGTCTCAGAGAAAACAAAGAAAGGGAAATGAGCAGAGAGGTAGAAACAAAACATACAGAAAGAGTCCGCACTCCAGTGATTTCTGATGGCTTTTCATTCTCTCCTACCATGTTCCTGAGAGGCCTGGCTGCTCTGTGTCCTATGGGGTACACCAGCATCCTGACAATAAACGCATATCCTTTCTACCTTCTTTTTCTCTTAAATAAGTTCTAACTGACTTCTGTTGCTTACATTCAAAAGAAGATTCCACTAGTTCATTAAGAAAATCACTAATACTTTCTCTACCTCCATTTTTCCCCAGGGAGACTGTGCTGTCTTTGCACTCTGTCTAAAACATTTTTCAAATTAGATACAGTGGCACATGCCTATAATCCCAGAGTCTCAGGAGGCTGAGGCAGGAGGATCATGAGCTTGAGGTCTGAGGCAGCCTGCACAACTTAGCGAGACCCTGTCTAAAAATAAATAAATAAAAAGCAAGCTGAGGATGCAGTTCAGTGGTAGATCACTTGCCTAGCATATGCAAGGCCCTAGGTCCCACCCCCCAGTATTGCAAAAAAAAAAAATTACAATTAAAAAAATTAAACATTCTTAAAGAATAAAATTTTGCATCTAACATTGTAGTCAACATTGGTGGAGATGAAAACAAACTATAGCTTTTATTCTCAGAGAACTAAATACGTCTCCAGTTGTATAAACTAATCAGGGTAAACATGTGGCAACTGTCTCAGGCTTCACAGCCCCTGAGCTGCTGGTGTGAGGAGTATAAAATAGTGCAACGTAGGTGAAAGAGAATGCCACTTTGGTTCATTCATTTGCATCCATGTACCTACCGAGACATCTTTATAAACACCAGCACATATATCCACACAGGAGCATAATGGAAAAGAGAGGGAGGCTACAGAAACCAAGCGAGTGCTCCCCCAGCAACGTCCTTATTCTGCACTCCCCTGCAGTCTTTCTTAAGTGTTGGGAGCATGCAATCCCACCAGCTGTCTTGGAGCTTGAAATCAGAATTGCCATTCTGCTCCATCTTTCAGACCTCCTTGCTTTGCAGTTCTATTATTGTTTCATGAAACTTTAAAACTTTCCACCCTTCCTTCATTGTAGTCAACTTTAAATAAATTCAGAGTGTCACTTGTTAAAATAAATGACATTTAAACAACCTCAGCATGGTAACTCATTCCTCATTATCATAGAGAGCTCTTCGGAAAGGTCTATAGTACATTATCTCTATGAAATGGATTTTACCTTCAATATTAACCTCATTGCTCAGAGAGGACAGGTGCTAAGCACTCTGGTGAGAGGTGGCATAGAAATGCATAGGTAGATTGATAGAACTGAGCAAGTGATGATGAACTAAAACAAAAGCAGGGAAAAGGTTTAGGTTAAATATTACGTGCAAATCTGAGCTGCGAGAGCACTATGATGATTGAGCAAGCTGCCATGGAAGGCTGGAGAACATTTTTATTATTTTAGCTGCTCAGAGCTCACTGTGCCTGTGTTTTTGGCAGTAGAGAAGCCACCTGCAGGGTTGGGCTGAAAACTACAGTGCTCCTCAAAGAAGCCCTGGGAACCTGCTAATCTGACTCCCTCATTTTAGAATGTGGGAAACTGAGGTTCAAGCTGATATTGCCCCACATGAAGGTGCAGAGTGAGTGAGTAATACACCTCAGACTGGAGATATTCCCCAGAGAATCACAGGGATTTTGCAATCTTTTGTTTAGTCTCATTCTCTCCGGGCCTTCTGACCCAAGCCCACACCAACTCCTTTATTCCATTTTCTTTCTTTTCTTCCTTCTTTGGACTGTGAAACCAACTGATCTGACTGCTAGTGCCTTTAACTGCGAAGGCATTTTCTCTGCAGCTATTCTCCCAGAAGTACAAGTATCCAGTAAACAAGGTTTCTTTTTAGTAACTCAAGGGACAGAGACTTCCTCTATTCTCTCAAAGGGCTCCAAACGATGGTCCAAGATAAGGTCACAGGATGAGTAAATCCACACCCAGAAGAGGGCTAGGGATGCAGGTGATCCCCTGGGAATGGGGAGACTCACAAGCATGGCTGTATTTCCTGCCATCATCTCTCTCTGAACCAACATGTCCACTTGGAGGAACCGCCTGAGGAGTGTTGTCTCCTGCCTTCTGGTCAGGGGCTGTGAGCTTGGCAAATCTTCTAAATAAATCTTCACTGTGTCTATGCTATGTGCCCAGCCCTGCCTAAGGACTGGTGAAGGAAGAAGCCCCAAAGAGAATTTCTTGTTGTTGTTGTTAGGTGCTGTGGATCAGTGTGCAACTCATAGTGACCCTATGTAAAACAGGTGAAACACTATTGTCAGTGCTTCTCTGCTGTTCATAGTTTTCAATGGCAGATTGATTTTGGGGAGTGCATTGCCAGGTCCTTCTCCCAAGCCTATAGTACCTGGTATTCTCAGGTGGTCTCCCATCCAAGGACTAACCAGGCCCCGACCCTGCTTAGCTTCTGAGATCTGACAGGATCGGCTGACAAACGCTATGGCTTCAGGCTAAAAGAGAACTTAGCCTTTGGTTTATTGATAGACTAAGAGTTGGTGAGGGGCTGGGATTTAGCTCAGTTGGCAGAGCGCTGTGCTGAAGTCTCTGAGGTCCTGAGTTCAATTCTCAGCACCACAAAAATGGGAGAAGGACGTGGCAATCCACTCCCAAGGCAATCCCGAAACAATCTGCCATTGAAAACCCTATGAGGGTCGCTATGAGTCAGACACGACTCGACGGCACCTAACAACAACAACAACAACAAGAGTTGGTGAAGGAGGCAAGTTTGGCACATGTGAGGATCAGGAGGTAAGAATGCACAACATTATTTGTGGGCTATTTAATACACAGCAAAAATGAAAAAGAAGTTGGCATGGGCTTGGGTCAGAAGGCAACAGGAAAAAGTATTAGATGTGAATACATATTACTTTTATAACTTGAGAAGCAAGTTGGTATTCCTTAAAGGAAAGTACACACATAGGAATGAGTATCCCAGGATGAGAGTTATCGTCTTAGCACATGATGTACCATATGACCTGGCAGTTGCTCTCCTCCCTCAGATCCCTCATCAGCACAATGGAAGTATCTAGGCAGGTGATACCTAGTGAAAGGAAGTCCCTTCCATGTATCACAGCTCTGTTTCCATGCTGTGTCAAAGCCAACAACAAATGAATCCCCCGAACACTGCCATCTGCTTCCTCAAAACTTTCCCGGTGGTCACAAAGACTCTTGTGACCTATAAATTTTCTCTCAGATTAAAAATATTCTCATAAAGTCCAAAAACAGTCCAAAGTTTATCTCTGGAACTCATACCAGTGAGTGCTTAAAATAACTAATTACTAGCAATAATGAAAATATTTGAGGTGCTCTTATAAAGTTCTAGTTGTGAAATATCAATAAAATAATTGCCTAATTCCAAACCGTGTACAATTCTAATTAATTCTGTGTGAGACATTTTTCCAGCTTCAAAAATTGCTTTACTTGTATTGCATAACAAAATAATGGTATAATTAGGAATAAATTTGTCACTTTTATAAGTAATTCCTTTTTATTATGTGTTTGGAAGCAAAGCACAAGCATGATTAAAACCCCCCTTTAAAGGTTTTATTAATTATTATGATTATTATGGATAACAAGCATCCACAAACTGCAAAAGGCACCCCAGGCAAGAAACACAAAGCCACAAAGCATGGCGCAAATAGGGATAGATCCCAGATTCAGGTCTCATCATTCCCTGGGGGCTAGCCTTACTGTCTGACTTTTCCCTTGTGTGAGGCAGGGGAATCCAGGTAGCAGTATACTTTCCATCTCTGTCTTCTCTCAAGTGCCCTCCCTATGGAATAATGGAAGAAGCAGGCTGTCTTGTCTTCAAAATCCTCCTGCTCAACTTGCCTTTGCGTGAGTACCCCAAGCACCCGCAGTCTTGTCCAATCAATACAATTGATTCTCAAAAGGCAGCCCTGGAAATCCTCTGCCTGTTTGCCTTCTTCCTCTGGCTGATAGTCCGGGCTTGGGCCCCTCCTGAGTTAACACACTTGTCCTGGTCGCCAGGCACTGAGCTCCTTGAGGGCAAGGACTGTGTCTTGGTTTGCTTTAGTTTAGCTTCCTAACATAGAGCCACATGTAGGAGGCACTGAAGAACATTAATTGAGCCAGGCATGGTGGCATATGCTTCTAGTGCCAGCTACACTGAAGGCTAGAGCTCAGGAGCTAGAGGCCAGCCTGGGCAACACAGCAAAACTCAACCCCATGTCAAAAAGGGGGGCAGGCAAAATAAATAGTCACCCTGAATATATGGTGCCTAAAACTCATGTATTGGACTCTACTAGGAACTACAGCCTGCAGCCATAGCCCTGTGGAATCCAATCCCATCAGATCTCAGAAGCTAAGCAGGGTCAGGCCTGGTTAGTCCTTGGATGGGAGAACACCTAGGAACACCAGGTGCTGTAAGCTTGGGAGAAGGACCTGGCAACCCCTTCCCAAAAATCAATCTGCCATTGAATACCCTATGAATAGCAGAGAAGCACTGACAATAGTGTTTTACCTGTTGTGCAGAGGGTTGTTATGAGTCGGATACCGACTTGACGGCACCTAACAGCAAGGAACTACAAGTACCAGGCGAACTCTCCCTCCAGAATGTCTAGTCTGCTCTACTGGAGAATCCAGACTTCAGTCTACACATGCCTCACCACTATCCCTTCCTCAGTGACTCACTGTGAACCCACAAACTGACAGACCATTTTAGCTGCTACAGTAATTGTTATTGTTGTTGTTGTTGTTATTGTCAAGTGCCATTGAGTCAGTGTTCAACTCATAGCCACCCTATGTACAACAGGCAAAACACTATTGTTAGTGCTTCTCTGCTATTCATATAGTTTTCAATAGCTGATTTTTTGGGGGGAGTACATTGATTTTGGGGGGGCAGTACATTGTTCAGTCCTTCTCCCCAGCACCTGGTGTTCCCGGGTGGTCTCCTATCCAAGTACCAATCATGCTGGCAACACTACTTAGCTTCCAATATCAAACAGGATTGGATGCCACAGTGGTACGGCTGCAGGCACTAGAGTACTTGTTGTTGTTAGGTATGGTCGAGTTGGTATCAGACTCATAGCGACCCTACGTACAACAGGCAAAACACTATTGTCAGTGGTTCTTTGCTATTCATAGGGTTTTAAATGGTGAATTGATTTTTGGGAGTGGGTTGCCAAGTTCCCTTCCAGGCTCTGCTCCCTCACACCACACCCTTCAGCTAAAAGACAACACTGTTTGCTGACAATGACTATTGTCATCCCAAAAAGATGATCCCCATGGAAACCATGCAAAATGGACATGAAGCAGAAGAGATATACCCTATTTTAGGTCTAGAACCTGGTTTTCTAGCTTCACTCTTCCTGGCCTCTTACAATCCATTCCTTACTTCCACAAGTGCTTGTCCAAATACATGTTTGGAAGATAAGTCATCCCTCAAAAAGAACTTGGGCTGAGCTATGTGAAGAGAGACTTACTTCTTCTGGGCAAACAGCATTGTTGCATTGGAAAGTTTGTTCTTTCCCACCACTCCAAGAGCCATGCCTGAAAGAAATATGGCCATACTGCCTACCAGGCCATGAATTAGTCTCCCAGAGCAAGTGGGGAAGGTGAAGAGGAGTCACAAAAAGATGTTCCTCTGTAGTCTGACTAGTCTCCCAAAACATCCTTAGGAGTCCTATGGATCCATGAATAGTAGCAGGAAATAAGTTTGTTCTTTTTTGTAAAGATGTGACATTCTGTATTAGTAATTGTTTTTAGTTCGTGTACAAATTAATGGGTTTCGTTAGGACATTTCCATACATGCTTGTCATTGTACATTGTGCAGGTTCACCTCCCATCACTCTGTCATGTCCCCCTCTTCCTCTTCTTGTTTGCTTACTTTCTCCCCACAAACAGTCTCCCTTCTGCTTGCATATATTATATATGTAATATACAGCCCTAAAATCTAGATTCTGCACATGAGATAAAATGTGATATTTGTCTTTCTTTCCCTCATTACTCATTCTTATTCCCTCCTTCCCCCTCCCTTTTACTCCCCTTTCTCCCCTAAAATAGTCCTCCTTATACCTTCATATATAGATATAGATATAGATATAGATATAGATATTTAAATCCACAATCAACATGCAAAGGAAAACATGTGATATTTGTCTTTCTGGGTCTGGCTTATTTCACATAAAGTGATGGTCTCTAGTTCCATCCACTTTCTTGCAAGCCATCATTTTGTTCTTTTTTATGGCTGAATAAAACTCTGTGGTGTATATATACCATGTTTTCTTTACCCATTCATCTGTTGATGGACATCTAGGCTGATTCCACATCTTGGCTATTGTGAAAAGTGTCACAATAAACATGGATGTGCATGTATTTCTACAGGGTGCTTACTTATATTCCTTTGGGTATATACTAGGAGTGGTATAACTGGATCATATGGCAGTTCTAGTTTTAGGGATTTTTTTCAAGTACTTAAGAGTTGAACCCATGGCTTGGTGCAAGCTAGGCAAGTGCTCCTCCACCAAGCTGCACCTCCAGCCCACTTTTATACTTTTTTATATTGAAATAGAGTCATGCTAAATTGTGCAGGCTGCCTCTGGCTTTGAACTCAAGATCCCTCTGTCTCAGCCTCCTGAGTCACTGGGATTATAGGCATGCACCATAGTGTCCAGCTTACTTTTTAGTATTTTCAGTAGTCTCCATAGTGATTTTCATAGTTGCTACACTAAGTTAAAGTCATGCCATCAGTGTAAGAAGGTTCCTTTCTTCCCTAGTCCTTATCAGCATTTTTTGGTTGGTTTGTTTTTGTTTTGATAGTAGCTTTTCTGGCTCTGGGGAGATAGAATCTCAAAGCAGTTTTGATCTGCATTGACTTGATAGCTAGGCCTGTTGAACATTTCATCATATGTTTATTGGCCCTGTGTATTCCTTCTTTTAAGAACTATTCAATTCATTTGCCCATTATTTGATTGTCTGATATGCTTTTCTGGTGTTTAATTTAATTGGTTCTTTATATATTCTAAATATGAACTCCCTGTCTAATGCATAGTTGCTTTTTCATCAGTTTTTAAAATTCCTTTAAGTTTTCTTAAGTTCCCTCTTTTTAAAGAATTCCTTCAAATATCTCATCCATTGGACCTACATATTCTGAAAGGAAGAAAGTAGGGGATTCTTCCTGAGTGCCACTAGGCCTAGTGAGTGAGAGGGTTGTAGGCACCACTGTCATGGCTTGGAATATACCATGAACTCCTTGGGATAGGCAAAGCAGAGCTGGGTTTGGTCCATGCATAAGGAATGTCAGACAGGAGCAGAGAAAGTCTTTTTGGTGGATCCATCAGATAGGGCAGGCCAGTCATGAGACATTGACCTAGAGGTTGGACAGATGGAAACAGAAGGAATCATGGCTTTGAGTGGACAGGACAGAAAGGAGAATACTTGGAACATTCATTTCAGAGGTGATCCAAGAGGGAGGGATCATAGCAGGAGCAGCTGTGGAGAGAAAAGCCAGAATTGGCCTCTGTTATAATCATCTACTGGCTGCCATAATTTTTCCTACTGCCCGCTTCACATACTCCACACGTACTTGATTATTTTCAGAGTGTTTGGCCAGAAATATCCTCAGTGTCTCCTCAGGATAATGATGTGGAAAAGGAAAATGGGAATAGGAGGTTTGCAGAGGAGCCAGAGCCTGGTAGTTTTGACAATATCCTTGGGGACTTAGGTGCTGTCTTCTTTGAGCAGATGACAGGGACAGATTTCCCTAACAGGACTTACAGTTTCCTTCTTACTCTGACCTTCCTCAATCAAAAAGATTGCACATCACTGAAAGAACATTACAAACTATTCATTTTAGACATGTGCCGTGCACTTCTGATTGCTTTGGAAGAAGAACCAAAGGGTTGGGAGGACCAGGAATCCCTGTCACCTCCTAGAAACATAACACCCTGATTTCCAGTTTCAGAATGAAACTCAAGTCCCAGCACTGTGCACCTTTCCTGCAATCTCCATCCTGTCCAAATCACCCCTGAGCCCTATAATACTTGTTACATGAATCTATTCAGTAATTCATTGTATGCTATACTTATTCCTCTCTGACCTACTCCTTGACTGTTAGGAGACTCAAGGAGTAGAGGGTATGACTCCCATTTTTCTTCCATCTGCCACAGTGCCAAGGAGATGAGAACCACCCATGTCTTCATCCATTCATTTATTCCTCAAGCAGTTATTGTGTACCCACTCTGTCAGGACTTATTCTAGGCACCTGACTTACAAAGATGAATAAAATATGGTCCCTGCTTTTGAGAGCTCTCAGTGTAGTGAGAACATCGGCCATGTGGGCATGTAATGTTCCTCCAATGCAGCCATCAAGCATGCTCCGAAAGTACAGGTGGAGCGCATTCCGTGAGAGCACAGGGGAGGGGAGGACAGGCTCCAAGGAGATGGCAGTGGGACTGCTCACCAAAGCTACTCCATAAATGTTGTTGTTGTTGTTCGGTGCCGTCGAGTCAGTATCTGACTCATAGCAACCCTTATAGGGTTTTCAATGGCTGACTGTTTTGGGATTGCCTTGGGAGTGGATTGCGAGGCTCTTCTCCCATTTTGCAATCCTGGGAACTGAACTCGGGTCCTCAGAGACTGCAGCGCAGCGCTCTACCAATTGAGGTAAATCCCAGCCCTTACTCCATAAATATTTGTTGATTAATTAGGGGAGGAGTACACTTCCTTAGGGATTACAGGGACAAAATGTCCTCATTAAGTTGATGATGAGACAAACGTTTTCCTTATAGTCAGGAAGCTCATGGGAGTTAGCAAGTGATACTCTGTATTAATGATAATGAAAGAAAGATGTGCTAACAGAGGCAAAAGGTTCACACGCAAGATGAGCATCAGATAGCCCTGTTACATTTCTGGCCTGCAGTACCCTTTGGTACATATGTGGTGATTGCCTCCCTGCCTGTCTTCCTTTCCAGTAGAGGGAGATACTTTTACCCAGAGAGAGCCACACACCAATAACCCAGCCCCAGCAACCTCTGTGGGCTCAGGCCAACAGATGTACAGGGCTCTCGTCAAGACCCTGGCCTGGCTAGGGATGGGAGCCCATGTGTGGCATGGGCTTTGCCTGCACAGTTTATTTATTCTGCAGCATATGCTGGCTCAGCAAATTAAGGCAGCTCCAATTTTCCGTGTTCATTTTAGTCCTCCCTTAACTCTCGTAAGTTACATTCTGCTGCCATCTCGCCCTTATGGTTTATAAGGGAAGCAGCTGTGATTTTTCATCCTTTGAACTCTTGAGCCAAATGGCTTAACACTACCCACCAGTTACCCTCTCCCTTGGATCTAGTGATTGACAATGTGGTGATTAGTAACAAGCATCCTCTGCAAACCTGGTAATGTTTTTATTCTCACAGCCCACTTTGCACCATGCTGGGACTTGCATGTCCTCAATCTGCCTATAAATCAATGTCGAAGTATAGGAAAACACTGGCTGGTGAGCAAGAGAAAATGCTTTGCTCAGGTGGGAAAAGATATCTAATCACACATGTAATGGGAGGAATACTTAGCCCCCCCCCCCTTTCAGGTGATTTTCTATCACTTATAATGGGCTGCTGTTCTTGCTCAACTTCACAATTTTTATGACCACCACTCTTTCTGTGGGGCAAGGGTAACCTAGGATTTGCAGCTGCCCATGTTAAACAACAACAGACAGAAGTAGGTCCTATCAAGCCATAAATTAGAAGGAAGGATTTGTATTTGTAATTCTATTTATGCCAAAACAACAGCAATAGTAAAGGAAAGCTTTGCATTAAAACTCATGGTTGTGATGCAGTTCATTTCTGAAAGGACCAATGGCCTCTCTCTGCCAATAGTAAGAAAATTTTTTAATTAATATTTGAAAAACAATGAGGCCATATAGTGTCATTAGTTCTTCATCTTTGTGAGCTCAAAGTTCTAAAACAACATATCTAACATTTCAAAGTTTACACTTGCTTTGACCACTGAAACACTATAATATTTCATTGGGACATTTCATTTGTCTTGCTGAAGTTTGCACCCTGGAAGTCTAAGAATCTCATGAAAATATTTCATAGGGTTTCAGCTCTTATCTCAAGAATCCTATCTGGGCTGGGAACAAAGAGAGCAAAAATTTTTTTTTTTTTTTCAGTACTGGGTATTGAACCTAGGGCCTCATATGGCTAGGCAAGCACTCCACCACTGAGCCACCCACTGCCCCAGACTCTTTTATATTTTTTAATTTTAAGACAGGGTCTCACTAAATTGTGCAGGGCCCTGTGGCCTCAAACCTGTGATCCCTCCAACTCATCTCCCTGAGTAGCTGAGATTATAGATGTGTCCACAGCGCCAAGCTAAAGGAGGGAAATTAAATCAAAGAATTTAGACTATCAGAGACAGACTCAGTGCCTTTGTCTGTAATTCTAAAACTCAGGAGGCAGAGGCACGAGGATCACAAGGTCAAGGCCAGAGGCAGCCTACGTAACTTAATGAGGCTATCTTAAAATTAAAAATTAAAAAAATGGGCTGAGAATGAAACTCAATGGTAGGGTACTTGCAAAGTATGTGCAAGTCCTTGGGTTCAAGCCCCCTATAAAATAAATAAATAAATAAATAAACAAACAAACAAACAAACTTAAAACTATCAGAAAGTGACAAGACTGGACCAGAAAACAGACCTCCTAGCTGCAGAACTTTTATTTCACCTATCATCTTTACTGGGCTGGGGTTTAGCTCAGTTGGTAGAGTGCTGCTCCGCACTCTCTGAGGAAATGGGTTTGATCCCCAACACAGCAAAAAATGGGATAAGGACATAGCAATCCACTCCCAAAGCAATCTCGAAAAAAATAAGCCATTGAAAATCATACGAGGGTCACTATGAGTCGGACCTGACTCTATGGCACCTAATAACAACAATAGTCTTTGCTGGCTTTGACATTTACTCTTGAATAGAAATTGTGGTCATTGGCTAAGTTACTGAGCTTAAGAAAGCCAAGTGCAGACTAGAGTGTTGGACATGTTGCTGAAAACAGTTTGCTGAAAGAGGAAAATAAAAAATGAATTAAGAAAAAGAGAAATGCACAAAGGATAATCTCAGTCCATAAAATGAAAGCTGTTTTACCTCTGGTATTGTGCCTGGTCTGCTAGTTATGGCCCAGACTAATAAGCACCCTGAGAGCTGGTACAAGTTGCTGCTGCCAATGGCCTCTAAGACAAAGCCACACTTCATCAGAGTCCCGAGACTGGCCCTGTCCCTGCCACGGAGAAGCAGGCAGGACAACCTCCAAATGCTTTTGGCCAAGAGAAACAATTTAAGAAGCATCTGATACGGAGAAGAAAACGTGTAATAAGTGATTAACATTTTAGAACATCCTTTCATTCTGTCTTTAGCAACAGCACCTGTGTGTACAGATTTTGGACCTGGATATTGGGAGAAAATGCCAGAACTGTGGTCTCAAATATCCCCACTACACGTGGATCTATTAGAACAATTGCAGGAGATTTAGATTTCACCTCCCCCAAAACTGCCTGAAGTCAGCGCTGTTGAAATGTGTTTCTGTTACTCCACACTCTACTCCACACATGACTGCCTCCAGGTGTGGGTGAGTTCTCCAAAATCTGAATGGGGCAAATTGTCACAAGATCCAGTGATACAGGTCCAAGCTGTGATTTTATGAAACCAGCAGAAGTCAGCTACAGTCTTGGCCCTCTATGCGATACTATAGACAGAGCATTGCTGCTTCTATTTGCCCAGAGGCTGCTGTGAAATTGGGTAATTAAATTTTGGGGGAAAGGTTTCTTCATCTAAAAGTTATTTAATATGTAATCAGTTTTTCTTTGACTTTGTTAGACTGAGGCATATCACTTCACATCATAGTAACTGCCCCCCATCAACTGATGAAGACAAAAAGTCTCAGAAATGCCGGAGCTAAGCCTCTACACATATTCCAGATCAGAGGTTTTGGACAGCAATTATACAACATTCTGGGTATACCTGTCTGCCCAAATAATTGTTATTTCTGTAGAGGAGTGGCTTTCGATGGGGGCAGGGTGGGGGGTTTTAACTCCTCACCCAAAGGATATTTGGCAGTATTTGAAGACATTTTTCACTGTTGCCATTCAAAAGTTGCTGGTGATATTTTTAAGTGGATCCCAGGATGCTGTTAAATAGCCTATAATGTATAAGATACAACTTCACTACCAAGAATTATCTGGTCCCAAATATCAATAGTATCACAGTTGAGAAATTCTACCCTAGAGTCACTAGAAATTGCAGAGCTGAGAGGTTTCAGAGTATAGCAGGGAGGTATGACATGCCACTTATTATCGACATGGAGTGGCAGTGCCAGGTTTTCATCTGTTCCTCATCCTTTCTCTCATTGACTTATCACCTTTATTTTGTGTATGTGGTGCGAGGTAGTGAATCCCAGGGCCTCATGCGTGTTTTGCAAATGCTCTACAGAGCGAAACCTCTAGCCTACTTCTAACATTTTATTTTAAGACAGGGTCTTGCTAGGTTAGGCAGGCCATCCTCCTGTCTCTGCCTCCTGAGTCACTGGGATTACAGACATATGCAACCGTGCCCAGTGCAATGTCACCCTTATGACCACAGTCCCCATTTCATCCTGCAGGATGAACTTTGGCTATGTGTTTGTTGTATTCATGCTCAACTCCACATAATAGTTTTGATGGGGGAGGATGGCCAGTTGTACAGGAGAATAAAGGTCAGGGCTTGTCTTTGAAGTATTAAAGTTATTCCTTTACACTTGGCACATAGCTTAGCACTGGGCCTCCTTTCTGAAGGCTTCAGATAATTCATGGACTGATTTTTCAGATGATACCCACCCTTGTCTCCTTCTGATCAGTTCAGATGCCTTACCTTTAGAATTAAAAATTCTTCATCCATGAAGGACTTCATCCATAAAGCACTTTCTGTTGACTTGGCACAAATCATTAGTCCTTTATATTCTAAGAGATTCCTTAGCCATTGCTCATATTTGTGACTCATTTCACATCTCACCTCTGCAAGGTGGTCTCCTTCCCTACCTGCTCCAAGTCACATTTCTCTCCTTTTTCTGAGCATCAGAGCATGGAATGTGACATCATCCCCATATTCTCACCTTATGCTAGCTGGGTTTCACCATATAAATCTTCTATCAGCAATGTCTGACCATTAAAAACACTGAATATATATCAAAAAAGAGAACTCATTGGCTTGTCTGATGATGATGAAAATGATGATGACAATTCAAGCTTTGGTGCTTATGATGGGCTAGGAACGGAGCTAAGCATTTTACATGCACCATCTCAACTTCACAAGGAGCAAGTCTTTCTTCCTATTGTACATCTTTCTTCCTATTGTACAGATGACTAAGCTGAGTTCAGAAAACTCAATCTAAACAAATTGTCCAAGATCACCAGCTTTTAATTGTCAGACTTTGGACTCAAAACTTAGATCCATTTGAACCTATTCACCCACACACCGACCTCGCCCACAGCAGTTTCCCCTCACAGTGTTCCCAGTCCAAGAGAGGGACATGAATGTTCGTTGAGAGAGGAAAACCTCCTGGAGCCCAGTCAGGCTAATGAGTTTTCAGGTGACTCAGCCTGCACCAGCTCCAGGCGATATCCCAATGATAACTCTAAGGCACCTTTTCTGAAAGCATCCTTGAGGACCCCATGAACACGTGCCTCAGCACTGCACAGCCTTATGAATAGTAATGAAATCCAATCAGGAACAGAGGCCCGAGATTTTAATTGAGCTATCCTTTAAAGCACTGCTTTTCTCAGTGCCAAGGTCATGTTCTCCTAGCTAACGCAGTTATTTTATGTGTGTAGCAGAGATAATAGGCACTGGAGACACATTGAGGACAAGTGGCATACGGCATGAAAGAAAGGAGGAAATATACGAAAAGCAATCATTGAAGTATACACTATAGACCTTCCCATTGATAATTGGTTTAAATTATTAAAGCACATAAGAGGTTATTAACTAGAGAGAGTATAAATTACTTTTTTTTTTTTTTTGCTGAGCATGACTTTTGAAAGTCTCCCAAACTTCCACATTAAAAAAAAAAGCTTTAAATTTAAAGTCATTAGAAAAAAATACCTTTTAAAAATTATCTCGAGTAGATGGATGAGGAGAGAGCAGATGCCTCATGAATTTGAGATCATGTTACCTGCCATGAGAGTATAAAATGTGAAACGGTATTTAAATAATGCTAATTGTGCTCAGTGGGTGGCTGGCATTGGCCAGGTCCAAAGAGAAAAGCCTCCTTGAGAATTAGGAGAGAGGCAGAGAAGAGACCCTCAGAGCTCCTGGGAAACTCTGTGATGAACAGCTTGGGGACATGGCTCCATGAGGATGGAAGCCCCCGTCGCCAGGAGACCTCAGTGGGGAGATCTGGTCTCATCACCTCCGCTACTGGGAGGCACAGCAGAGGAGAGCAGTTGAGCCCAAGAGACTTCAGGAAGAGGCCAGAGGAAAATGAGTGGCATACATCTTCCTCATGACCGAAATGCTGAATTATATCCCTGGTCTCCAGGCCCTTCCTGACTCTTTAGCAAATAGGTCTGATGATTCTGTTCTTACCTAGCACAGCTCCAGTCTTCTGGGGCTCAGCATTAGCATTTTTAGGATGTATCATTCGGGCAAGAGACCCCATATCCAGTAAGGCCAATTATCTCCGAAGATTCCTAGTTCTATCTTTATTCATTAACTCCCACTTCGTCTCTCAGAAATGAGCTCATTTGGGCTGCTAGCCTTTTCTTTGAATGACTTTCCTCCTTGTGGCCTAAATCCAGGATCTATCTGCTCAGCCTCTCTCCAGGCCTCCTCCTGTGTCCTGCATCCTGTGAATTCCTCACCACCACTAATTCATCAGCAGCATCACATCCCCACTGAAAGAATAAAAATGATGTGCAAAACTGGTCTCCCCTTCCAAGCCCAAAATGAGCTGTGCTTTTTCTGGTCTGTCAAGATGACAGAAATGCTATGGTTTCAGAGTCATCCTGTTAAGATGGTTAAGATATATCACAGCCAGGTGCAGTGGTGTACACCTGTCAGCCCACTGACTTGGGAGGCGGAGGCAAGAGGAGCACAAGTTTGAGGACAAAGGGAGCCTGTGCAACTTGGTGAGACCTTGTCCCAAGATAAAAAATAAAAAAGGAGCTGGGGTGCAGCTTAGTGTATAGCACTTGCAAAGTATGAAAGTAGACTGTGAAACAGTATGCCTAACACACACACACACACACACACACACACACACACACACACACACACTCTGCAGTGGGTACCTCTTAGTAACCTTTTTTAGAACTTCTGGGTTTTTGTTATGTTTGTTTCTTTCTTTGTTTTTGCAGTACTGGGGGATTGAATTCAGGGCATTCTGCCTTGTGTGGCATCCCAAGCCCATTTTACATTTTTAAAAAAGTTTTCAACAGTGTCTCACTAAGTTATGCAGGCTGCCTCTAGCCTTGAACTTGTGATCCTGCAGCCTCAGCTTTCTGAGTCACTGGGATTACAGGCATGCACCACTGCACCTGGCTAGAATTTCTTTTCTTTCTGTAGTTGCTCCTCCTCCAAGTCTGATCATAGTCTTATATAATGCCTATCCCCTTGTTCATGATCTGAATCAAGATAATATGACCAATAAGAATTTTTCCCCAGAATCAGAATTCTTTTGATACTGGAAATAGGAAAATCTTTTCTACTCCAGAGTTAGAATTCTTCCACATGGAGGAAGCTATTCTGCAGAAAGACATAACAAAACCAGCCAGATAGAAGGGAGGGTTAGACAGAGACAAAGAACAAGAATGCTAATGGAGTTTGCGACTCAGGTTCCAATTACTCTCCTTGTCTTCCTATAATTGGAATATTAGTCTCTCCTTTGATTATGTGACCTTACTAGATGTCCTTCCAATAAATCCACTTCTTATCCAACCCCTATTTCCTTCGCTTGTGTTGCCTGTATGTAAAGGATTCCTAAATAACATAGAAATATATTCTTAAAAAATGTACACCAATTTATTAACGGTACTTATCTCTGGATTTTTTTCCTTTAGTTGTCTACATTTGTTACTGCTTTAAAATGAATCTGAACTATTTATGTAATTTCATAAAAAGGCAGTCTTTTTGCACGATGATTTGTCTACTGATATGATTAAAACAGAAATATTGATCAAAAGAATACCAAATGTAATTGTAAAGAAATTCTGCAGATAGGAGCTATCCATTACATCTAGGTCAGGATCATATGTTTTGAAAATATTGAGTACCCAGTACTATCAGGTACAGAGTGAGCAAACCTGGACACTATGTTGGTCAAGCCTGTGAGCTAGTGCAGGATGTAGTTATCCCAATAATCATCCAAATAGATAAAAAAGTTGAAGCTAGGATGAGTACTATGAAAAGAAGCAACTTGGAAACAAAGGTATATGACCTCCTTAGAAAAGTCAGGAGTGCTTCCTGGAGAAAAATGATACATAAGTGGAGATCTGGAAAGAAGCAGAAGTTAATTGAGGAAGAGCGAAGAAAGAACATTTCAGGAAGTAGAAACTGCACATCAAAGCCTCCAGGCCAGGAGGGAATATGGCATATCTGGGACACTGAAAGAAAGCCAGTGCCACTGAAGTGGAAGGAACAAAAGAGCCACAGTAGGAAAGTAGGTAGTAACCAGAGGGAAGCAGAAGTAAGTAGTGATCAGACCATGAGACACTTTGTGAGTAAATTTAAGGAATTCGGCTTTTGTTTCCTTAGGTCATGGAAAGGCAATTAAAAGACGTGCACGTGGTCTCCATAGGTCCATGTATTTTGGATGTGAGTGGTGATGTGTGATTAGCTTTGTGTCATTAGACATCATTTTGACTGCATATGGAGAGCAGACTTGGGAAGATCCATAGAAGACAGGGCTTAATTAATTAGAAAGGTCTCTGGAATCCTCATGAGCCAAATGAGAGGTAACTTGTCCTAAAACAGTGGTGATGAAAACAGAGAAAAGTAAAAGAGATATTTGAGTAGATAGTTGCAGCTCTGCTTTCTGAGGATTTAATTTATATCAGAGGCAGGGATTCCTTGTCACATGCAAAACAATCTGAACATATAAAAAGATGACTTGGCTAAATATAAATTATATTTGCTAAAATGTATTGGGCTTTGTTTCTATCAGAAGTAGTGAAAGAACTTAACAGCAGAAGTAAGATCCAAGCTATGAATTAAAGAATGGGTCAGGTTCTATGAAAGTGGAGAAAGTTCCTGTGGGATTCAGCAGCAAGCAGGAGGCACTCTCAAATTGTGTGATTTGGGGAGAAGTTAATGGAGACTACTTATGAAAGTATAAGCAATATATATATAGAATTTTCAAGAAAAAGTGGAGTACCCCAAATCTAGTAACCAGCCCCAGGCCAATGGAACCTGGAGAATGTCCTATGTAGAGAAATAGGGGCCAAGAGGAACACATGGTCTTTTATCTCCCACCAGATGCAGACTCACACTCCTCATTGGTTCAACCCCATTATATCTAGGAGGAATGAGAGGTCTCTAATTGACTGCATACATGTAAGTCTTCTAGAACACATAGCAAGGTAAAGAGGAATGGAGGTGCCGGGCACAGTGGCGCACACCTGCAATCCCAGAGATTCAGGAGGCAGAAGCAGGAGGATCGCAAATTCCAGACCAGAGGCAGTCAATGTAATTTAGCAAGACCCTGTCTCAAAAAAAAAAAAAAAAAAAAAAAAAAAAAAAAAAAAAAAAAAAAAAAGAGGGATAGAGAGTATATTTATAGAGGAAAACAAAAGGAGATTAAGCTCATGGATACTCAAGCACCATAAAATATATGCAATTAATAGACATTCAGAAAATATGTACTCTGTCCATAAATTGGACCAACAATCTAAGTGGACACTGAAGGAGGTGCAAGTCTGTAGTGGAATAATAGGAATTCAGAGTCAAGTGGCAGGAAGCCTATATGGGCATGAAAAATGTTGAGTAAACATTGTTTTTGTTAGGTGCCTTTGAGTTGGCGTCTGACTCATAGTGACCCTACGTACAACAGGCAAAACACTATTGTCAGTGCTTCTTCCACTACTCATAGGGTTTTCAATGGCGGATTGATTTTTGAGAGTGGGTTGCCAGGTCCTTCTCCCAAGCCTACAGTATCTGGTATTCCCAGGCAGTCTCCTTTCCATGTAATAACCAGGCCTGACACAGGTTAGCTTATGATATCTGACAGGCTCAGATGCCACAGTGCTATGGCTGCAGGTTCAATAAACACACAAGTGGTAAAATAGCCAAGATGTAGAATCAGCCTAGATGTCCATCTACAGTTGAATAGATAAAAAAAAAATGTGTTATATACACACAATAGAATTTTATTCAGCCATAAAGGAGAACAAAATTATGTCATTTGCAGGAAAATGGATGGAAGTGGAGATCAGCAATCATCACATTAAGTGAAGTGAGCCAGACTCGAAAGACAAATACTGTACGTTCTTTCTCACATGCAGAATCTAAACAGTAAAACAAAACAAAAGATATATGCCTGAGACCTGAAAGTAAAAGGAGGACTATCTGAAGTTGTTGTTGTTGTTAGGTGCCATCGAGTCGGTATCTGACTCATAGCGACCCTCATAGGGTTTTCAATGGCTGAGTGCTCCGGGATTGCCTTGGGAGTGGATTGCCAGGCCCTTCTCCCATTTTTGTGGTGCTGGGAATTGAACTCAGGACCTCAGAGACTGCAGCGCAGCGCTCTACCCACTGAGCTAAATCCCAGCTCCAGACTATCTGAAGAGGGGAGGGAAAAAGTGGGAGGGGGATGGAACAATAAGGAGGACCAAGAGGGGGCAAATAAAAGTACACAATATAATTGTATGAAAATGCCATTATGAAACCCATTATCATGTATGCTAATTAAAAAATAAAGGAATTTTAAAAAATAAAATTATGGGGTGTCACTTGGCAGTGCATGAGTCATTATAAGAGACACTCAGTTAAAATGTTCTGCTAGTATTCAGAGATGAGGCACTCCAAAGATGTGGCCTGGAATGAACATAAAGGAAAGATAGGAAGCAGGGATATGGCTGAACAGTAGAGAGCTTGCCTAGCATGTGTGAGGCTTTGGGTCAGAGCCTCAATGCTGCAAGAAAAATAGTAACTGGGGGAAGGGGAGGGGATGATTAGACCCTTTCAGGATAAAGATATTTTGATATTTAAAGAGCAAAAGGACAGGCATAGCTTTGCAGGCTAGTAAATGAGTGACTGCCAAATGGCAAAACAGGAGAAAAGCAAGTTATGTTTGAGAAATTTGACTTTTGGGTTATTACAAAGACTATGTAAGGAAGCAGAAATCAATTTTTCTGGAAATGTTATTTTAGTCATTGATTTGTTTTTCAAATTGAGCATCTAGTGTGTGTTAGGCACTGCTTTTAGCATTGAACATACAGCGGCCCCTGCAATTATGGAGATGATATTTGAGTGAGGCAAACAGAATATAAATAAATGTACAGGTTATCTGAACATCAGATAGCTTGAAGTCTGATGGAGAGAGTTACTGTTGGATGAATACTAGAGAATAACTAAATTATAACTCAGGATATTTTCAAAGAAAATCTCAATGAGGATGTCTCTTAGCTCAGATGAGACCAAATAGCAATAATGTACTTTTTCTATATTATGATCTAAAGTGGAAGAGAATTTCAGACAGAAGGAGAAATGGAATCCAGGGACTGAAAGAGGTACTTCCCTCAAATAACATATTGAGGAAATAAGTGAATAACAGGGTGGCTAGAGCATTGTGAGAAAGGTATACACCTGGTGCTAGGTCACTTGTACTGGCTAATGAGAGCAATTACAGTTTCAACATTCCGTAAGCCAGTTACTATCATGCTGATAGCTTATAATTGCAAATGGTAGGAATATTTACACCAGAGAAGTTGGCAAACACTATAAATCAGGGTTTCTTTCAACAAATCCTCAGCCATCCCTCCAACCCCATTTCCATTCAGACAACCTGTTCTTATATGTAATTAGTAAATAACAGGGTAGATTTGAGAGGAAGCTGAAATAGTAACTAGCGACCTATCAACTAAGGTTGATAAGCAAGAAAATGGAATTTTGATTTTAGATGTATTGAGAAGCAAGTAGTGCCTTAAGTAGGAAAAGAATATGACCTAGTTTACAATTTTAAGAGATAATTCTGGCTCTGTGGTAGGAAACTGAATATGAATAAAATGAGAAACAGGGAACTCAGTTGGCCAGCAATGAAATTAGTCTGTACTACAAATGGTAGTGGCTTTGACTAGGGTACAGTAGTGAAGATGAAGAAAAAAATGATGATTTAGGACCTGATTTCAAAGTAGACTCCATAGTATTTACTCATGAATTTGTTGTAGGCATTGAGAGAAATGGAAGAACCAAGGGACATTTTTGAGTTGAGAAACTAAGTACATAGTGCTATAAATAGAAATGTATGAACCAATGGAAGAGCAAAGATGAGGTGGGGGATGCACCAAATTATACCTAACCTGTTAAGGCTAAGATACTCACATGACATTTCCTGTATAGAAACATCAAAGAAAGAGTAGAGTATCTACACTTGGATTACTGGAGAGTGACAAGAACTGAAGATATTGTTTGAGACACACACAAATAGCAGCTAAAAGTAAGCTAAAGGTTATATCACCTAAGAATAGTGCACAGAGAGGAAAATCAGGAGGTAAAATAGAGGTGTAACAAAGAGGGAGAAGCCACTAAAGAAGACTAAGAAGAGGCACATTGGCTTGGAAGAAATTTAGGAGAGCCTGGTGCCATAATGCCAAGATAAAAAAAAACCAATCAACAGATAACAAACAAAAACCAACAAGAAGATTTGTTGTTGTTGGTAGGTGCCATCAAGTCAGGTCCAAATCATAGCGACCCTGTGAAGAAAAAAACACTCCCCAACATTATGCCATACCTGGCACTATGTCAGTGCTTCTCTGCTCTTCACAGGATTTTCAATGGCTGATTGTTTCAGAATTGCTTTTGGGAGTGGGTTGCTAGGTCCTTTTCCCATTTTTGTGGTGCTGGAGATTGAACTCAGGGCTGTAGAGAGCACAGAGCTCTCCACCAACTGAGCTAAACCCCGGCCCAAAACAAGAAAATAGGAGTATGTTTTGCTAAATGCTACTGAAGGATCATGTAAGGTAAGAAGAACAAAGTCACTGAGACTGATGGTAAAGGAATCATTGTTAGGTGTCCTTGAGTTGGGTCCAATTCATAGTGAGTCTGTGTGCAATAGAATAAAACACTCTCCCCACACTGTACCAATGCCCAGAACTATTGTCAATGTTTCTCTTCTAATCATAGTGTTTTCAATGGTAGATTGTTTTAGGAGTGGATTTCCAGGTCTTCTCCCTAGCCTGCAGCACCTGGTATGCCCAGGTGGTCTCCCATTCAAGGACTAACTATGCCAACCCTTCTTAGTTTCTGAGACCAGGCAGGATGCCAGGGTATGGCTATAGACAAGGGAATTATTAGTGCTCCTTATAATAGCAGTAGTATTGAAGCACTGAGGCTGAGACAATCCCTCACTGGAATAAATTCAAGAGAGAATGTTCTGTGAAAAAACGGAAATGATTACCAAGGCAGGAGGAGTGGGAGTGGTAATAATTACAGGAAGTTACAGAGTCAAAAGAGATTTTTACTCATTTTGTTCTATTTTTTTAGGTGAGAATGATTGCAGTATCTTTATTCACAAATGGAATGGAAACTATCCTACTGAAAGAGGAACAGTGAATGGTGAGGAGGGGACAATTCAATAACCTTGAAAAGGCAGGGTGAAATGAAATACAGAGCACAAGAGAAAGAGTTTAACACCCATGAAGTGCTCCCAGGGGGCAAGTTTCATTGTAGAGGTTTCTAACATCACCTCTTGAATATTTTCCAACATTTATTTCTCCTAGTGGATTCAAGGTGCCTGAAGACTGAGCCCCTCCCTATTTTGTTCTTATTGTAATTCCCAGGTATCAGTCCAATTCCAGGGCACAGAGAAAGACAACAAATAACTGTCAAATATGTGTTGAATGAGGCTAAAAGTTTTAACTTAAATCACAATAAGACCATTAAGCAGTTATTTGAACATTTGATCTAATCATAGACAGTGTTGAGGAGCTAGACATAACTAGCAAAAAATAGACAACTTCAATTACAGATTTTTTTTTTCTTACTTTAAATTTGACTGAGATTGACAGAGAATAAGGTTGGGGCCAGATGGATGTGGGAATTGGGGGAGAGAGAGCTCCCTCTGTAAGTCACCAATCAAGGACTGCCATTTTACATATAATTTTGTTCAATTCTTTACAACCGCTAATTGTATACCTGCTCCAAGGTACCTACATGTAGTATTCAGTATCAACATTTTAGTACATAGTCTTACTGTGTCTGCTCTGCAATCTTCACCTGCTGACCTCCCAGAAAGCATATTCCACTTTTGCCAGTATCTGAGGCCAGAGAAACTAACACCAATCACATCTCCTAATCCCAGCCTCTACCCCATCACTGATATACCATGTTCAGTTCCACATCATATTCTTTCCCCTGAAACGCTCTCTTATTTCTTCAATTACCATCCATATTTTTCACTTTGTGACATCCTTACTTTTCAACATTTTAAAGAGGTCTTTGGCTAGAGCTTTTCCCAGTGCAATCTGTCTTTTGATTTCTTAACTGCTGCTTCCATTGGTGTTGATTGTAGAATCAAGCAAAGGAAAATCTTGAACAATCTCAGGCTTTTCTCCATTTACCATTAAGTTCCTTACTGACCCATTTATAAAGATTTTTGTTAACTCAGTTATGACTGTAGATGAAACATTTTTAATATTCTGTACTATATAAATGTTCTATTAACCACATTCTCCTAGGTAGTATTATTGACTATTCTTTTTTCTAAAACATATATATATATATATATATATATATATATATATATGCATATTTTCTAATTTTTTTGAAAGGTTTTTTTTTTTTTTACAGTATTGGGGTATTGAACCCAGGGCCTCACACATACTTTTGCAAGTATTCTACCACCAAGCTGCACCCACCTAGGCCATTTTTAATATTTTTTTAAATTTTGAGACAGGGTCTCACTAAGTTATGCAGGCTGCTACTGGCCTCAAACTCTAGATCCTCCTGCCTCCAGAGTTGCTGAGATTACAGGCATGTGCCATCATGCCTGGCCATTTTTCTAAATATATGCATTTCAATTAGCATGGTTATTAAGTCCTACTTAGAAAATGAACCAAAGCACTCTGGAAGAGGGAACGCAGACCGATGGGTCAAGTGGAAAACTCACAAGATGGGGTTCCAGAAGACCTTGAATATTCTTAAATCTGCCCCGTCGCTATGTGGTCTTGGGGCAGCCACCTTCCTTTTCCAAGCCCTCAAGTTTCTAAAAGGGAAGATTTTGAATAAATGATCCCTAAGGTCCTTCCCGGGCTGGGATTTGGCTCAGTGGGTAGAGCGCTGCGCTGCAGTCTCTGAGGTCCTGAGTTCAATTCCCAGCACCACAAAAATGGAAGAAGGGCCTGGCAATCCACTCCCAAGGCAATCCCGAAGCACTCAGCCATTGAAAACCCTATGAGGGTCGCTATGAGTCGGATACCGGCTCGACGGCACCTAACAACAACAACAACAAAGGTCCTTCCAGCTCTGTCAGGCCATGATGCTAAGATCATGAATGTGCTCTGAGCTTTATGGCAGTCCTTTGATCAACACTGCAGACTACACTCTTTCCTGACATCCTTGTTTCCTGGAACATAATTGAAATAATGTGGGTGTCATATGTCTTTTGATTCCCCAACCATGAGCTAAAGTCATCAACTCTCATTTAACCTTTCAACAAATAACTCTTCTTGTTTCAGCCAGGGGCAGTATAAATAATTATAATAAAATGTCTTAATATAAAGATGAACAGATAATATCCAAGCCACTGAATTAGAAAACATCTATATGCCCATATGGCACCCAGATATCATTCTCCCATTAGTAACTAGCTTTCAGTTAGTGAAAATGGAAATCACTTTACCAAATGTCACATCCATGCTGGAAACAGAGCTGTTCTCATATCCCCTTCAGTGGCGTCCTCCTTGTCGGGGCCAGTGCAGGCAGCTAGCAGTGTGCCCCAAATCTTATGTAGAAATGGGCTTTGTTGTTAGCCATGGCAGATGCCCTCTGGCAATCCTCACTGGAGCTTGCTTAGGCAACAAAATTGGCTGCCTCTTCCTATTTGTCTCTTTGCTCCTATAGGCATAAAGTGGGTATTTGTTTTCCTAAAGGGTTTGTTTCACTCACTTGGTAATAGACTTAGGGATCAGACATGAAATAATTATTCAGCCTGGAGCAGCATTTTTTTCCAGTGCTGCCATTTCTAAGCCAGCAGCCAGCTTCTGCAGGCATCTGCATTACAGAGAAAAGCTACTCACAGCCCAACTGGAGTTTTGTGTAGATGCAGAGAAGCCTATTAAACCCTTTGTTTGTGTTACCTTGAAAATAAAAAGAGGTTCTTCAGCTTTTCTCCAAACTGCTGGATCCTGGGAATCAAGCAAATGACTCAGCCATTAGTATCTCTGAAACTCCATTAACAGCCCACCCCACCAGTGATGGCCACCTTCACTAGTGGCCTCAAAACTCACACACTGTCTCAATCATGTACATTTATTGAATATGCAGGATCTGTACTTAAGAAGGCTCTGTCCACTGTCTTTGGAGGTGACAATGTCAATGTCATATGCATGAGATTATACTCTGTTTTCTAATTGTTGTTTTTAAGACTTGATGAGAAAGATGAGCATTCAAAATTCACCCTCACAGAACCAATACATTTTGTTTAGCTGTTGTTGTTGAGAATGCCACATGGCATATTTTCTACCTAATTCTGAAAATCCTTCATGTGCTTGCCAGGCTTCAGTCTCGGGATTGTGCTTTAGTTGATCCAGTCCAAATGACTCCTGCAGTGTATTTAGCATCTGAAGATGTAGATAACCACAGGTAAACACTTTCAATCATTCCTCAAATATTTAATGAGCAATCGTGCTGAGTTCCATGGATAAATGGTATTTGCCTTCTTAGACATCATAGCCCAGCAAGAAAGACAGAAAATTGGACAGACACAATCAGTATAAAACACACCAGGTCCTGTGAGAAGCAAAGAACAGAGTGACATGAGAGCATGTGGCACTTCACCCACTCTGACTGAACAAGTATGCTCCAGAATGGCTTTCTGTGACACATTCCAGACCATGCCTCATTCCCATGCTGATGTCTTCTTTGATGTTTCTATTGTGTCAGTGTTACATAATATATATTACACTATAACATATAATATGGGAGAAGGACATGGCAATCCACTCCCAAAGCAATCCCGAAACAATCAGCCATTGAAAACCCTATGAGGGTCGCTATGAGTCGGATACCGACTCGACGGCACCTAACAACAACAACAACATAACATATAATAGGTAGCTGTGGTTTGGATCTCTAATGTCTACCAAACATACATATGTTGAAGGCTTGGTCTCCAGATGGTGGCACTATGGAGAGGTGGCAGAAATTTTAGGAGGTGAGGCATAGTTGGAAGAAGTAGGCCACTGGGCATTTACCTTCAAAGGGGGACATTCAGATCCTGGCCCCTTTCCCACTCTGTCTTCTTGCATTCTGGCCACCATGAGGTGCTCTACCATTCACTTCCTGTCACGATGATCTACTACAAACCCAGGAAACTCAGAGCCAAATGATCATGAGCCAAAATAAAACTTCCTTCTCTTTAAGTTGTTCTTCTTGAGTATTTTATCTTTTCACAGGAAAACTGATTAACACACACACACACACACACACAAAGAGAGAGAGAGAGACAGAGACAGAGACAGAGACAGAGAGATAGCATCCCTGCTCAAAAAACTTAGCTGGTAAATGATGTAAAACAAACAAAAAACTCTCTCCTAAGGAACTTACACTATACATAAGAAAAAAAAAATCATACAAAAAAAAAAAAACAAATACGGGATGAAACTTAGGTATAAGAGTCAAGGGAGAAAAGTGTATTATAAAAACCATTCTGTCCATATCTAAACGTTAAGGAAGTCAGGAAAGGCTTCATTGAGAAGGACCATGAAGTCCAACCTGTCAACACCATCATCTCTCATGTCTCTTCCTTGTTTCAAGCCCCAAGGATTCAAAGAGTTAGAAGCACAGGGCCTGCACTCAGGAATGAAATGAAAACCCTAAGGAGACACAGGAAGAAACATAATTGTTTCTAGTGCAGCCTTTATAATCAGACCTGTAAGATTCAGACTTAGCTCTGCCACTTACTAGTAATGTGACTTTGCTGTTAGGTGTTAGGTGCTGCCAAGACGGGTCTGACACATAGCAACCCTCATGGAATTTTCAGTGGCTGATTGTTTTGTGATCACTTCAAGGATGGATTGTCACATCCTTCTCTAATTTTTATAGTGCTGTGGATTGAACTCAAGTCCTCAGAGAGTGTGGAGCAGCGCTCTACCAACTGAGCTAAACCCCAGCCCAATGTGACTTTACGAAAGTTTTTTCATCTTGCTAAATCTTTCTCATATGTAAAATGGGAATAAGTAATAATACCTACCTCAGAGAGTTATTTTTCAAATTAAATGAGATATTATGGTTACAACTCTTAGCATAGTTCTTGACTTATACTGAGTGTAAATAAATGACAAAATATCATTTTTATCATAATGCAGCACATGGTCTAATATAAGTCCTGTCATCATCTTCCAGGGCAGGAGAATTACAGTCACCTTCAAGATAATACAATCTAGAGAAATGAGCAAATTTTTCCAGTTTGTATATATTGCTACAGAGAGATATTAAATCTCATAACCAAGTTACTATCATGACCAAGGAAGTAAATATGTCTTAGGAATACAATAGATTTGATTGAGTGAAATGCTATATTTTCTCTCCATGTCACCGTGAAGAGTACAGCATGAATGGAATCTTCCCTGAGACCAAGAACACAGAAATTAGAAAAATGGAGAACTTTTATGGCTCAGCCATCTTCCCCAGTGTCATTCTGACTCTTGTGCAAGGTTGAGATTTCCATTCCTTCCTACAAATAACACAGTTTGCTACTGCTTTTTCCATACTCAGTGATAGAGGAGTTCCTAAGACTTTTGTGAAATTTTTGCCATATATTATTTCCTATAGCAGTAAAGCTCTTTCAAATCATCATACCTACTTCAAGGTAAACCATGTTGTTAACATGATAGGTCAGCAGGCATTGGTTTTTCCTGAAGATCTCCAAACAGGGTTAACACATACAGTATAGAGATGGCAAAATTCAACATGGAAAACTTCTGCAATTAATGATTCATGAATAGGTGTATAGAGAACTCAGCCCTGTAAAGAAAAGACTGCAAGATAGACACCTTAAATTGTCAGTAAATCAAAACTATGAAGGTAGAGAAAGTGGAGATCAGTTCCAGAGGTCTAGACAGGAGTTAGACAGGAGCTAGATGTCTTACTGTCTACCTTCATGCAATGAACTGCATGGAGAGATGCAGAGAAGTCCATGAAAGGACGATGCTGCCAGGGTGCTTCCCTTCTTCCTTTTCCCATACAAATCTCTTTGGAAACCAGTGGTTGAAGGGTTTGTTTTCTACGAGAAGTATAAATCAGTCTTGTTTTATGTTTCTTGCAATTGATGAAGGATAAACTTGTTGGACTTATTTGGTCCTCAAAATGACTCTGGGGTTTGTTGGAAAATCAGTATCTGTGAGATGTTTCATTAGAGGACAAGGTCTAGGGATGACTTTCCCATATTGGCACCGGGGCCTGATCTGTAACAACTTCACTCTCAGATCAGATATATGAAGAAGGCCTGCTTCAGCCAGGAGGCCACTGATTTCATGATTAGATGTCACCTATAGTTTTGATCAGCTGTACATAGGGTCACTATGAGTCGGACTCGACTTGATGACACCTAACAACAACAACAGCAACACAGTCCTATCAGAGAAACTCTGTATGGTTCCCAACTTGGCATGTCCTCACAGTTGCTGAGGCTCCAATTATGATTGTCTTTGTATTCTTGGGAAATACAGATGCCACAACTAGCTGCTTTATGACTTTCTAGAGAAAATATTACTCAAGAGGGGGAGGAAGGGAAGAGGGACAGAAGGGAGTTGCCAAGAACAAAGAGTCTGGAATGAGTCTCTCTGGGTTTAAATCCTAATCACAGCACTTCCTGTATGTGTGATCTCAAGAAGTTGTTTAATGTCTCTGAATCTCAGATTCATGGGGAGAAATGAAGTAATAATGGCAGCAATCACAGAGGGTAATTGTGGGAAGTAAATATTAATGATGAAAGGTACTCAGAATCACATCTGACAAAAAAATAAAAGATTATTGTTATCAAATTAAATTTTTTTTCTAAGAACAAGAACTAGATCCTCTTCTACAGAGCCCCCATCAAGGTTTTCTTATGGATAGGAAAGATGAGCTTTAGAGGGAGTAACTCCTTTCTCAAGGTTTTCCTCCTTAATCTAGGTTCCTGGATCTACACTGAATGAGCATACCTGGAAACCAGAGACAAATCTCTGTTCCTAACCAATGAAAACTCTATGTCACTGTGAACTCCTCATGTCACTGCCTCACTGTTGCTGTGACAGAAGAAGCCAAAGGAAGAGATTCAGTTCCTGTGATGGTCAGCCATAGAGGAGCCATCCTTCAATCCTCTGAGTGCCTATCTGACGCAGTATCTTTAAAAATTTTCAGCAAATCTTTACCTAGGACCCAATTTTGTATGCAACATGGCTTTGTCTCCCTCAAGAGGGAAGAGTACATTCTTCCCTCTAAATCCCCCATTTTGGCTTAGAAATAAAGTCCCAGCTACAGAAAACAATGAGAGATCTCTGTGAGGTCCTGCTTGGTTGACCCTCTCTTTTAGAAGTGTATGGACAACGGAGCAAAGGGATCTGTTGCAAGGGATTATTGTTCTTGGCTACAGATAAAGAAAGTCTGCAGACTTTTAATCTCCAGTCTATGACCGAGGACCTAAACCTTCCCACTAGTTGCAGGTATTTAACCTCTACCTTCTGTTACTTTCCAGAGACTAATCAGCTTCTCAGTTTCTACTGCTCCATTCTTTGCTCAAAATCTTGTTTCAAAGGGTGGTGCCAAGACCTCCAATCCAGGCAATTTGTTGTTTTTAGGTGCTGTTGAGTCACATCTGACTCATAGCAACCCTCACAGGGTTTTCAATAGCTGATTGTTTTTGAACTGCTTTGGGCATGGATTGCTACATCCCTCTCCTGTTTTGTGTGGTGTTAGGGATTGAACCCCAGTATTCAAAGAGTACAGAACATCCTCTACCAACTGAGCTATACCCCAGCTCATCCACTACCAACTAAGCTAAACCCCAGCCCATCCATGTTACTAGAGTGTCTGAAAAGGGCTGTGGCACTTGATCACCTTAAACACCATTTATGGCCCCATTTTTTGAACATGTTTTGTGTTATCACAGTTCAGTGGAAGTGAGACCACTGGGGTTGAGCTATGGCTGCATTTACCCCTACTTTGTTAGGTGACTTTGGACACAATTCAACTCTCTGCAATAAATGAGTCATCTTTTAGGGGAGATGAAGATAAATAACACAGATGATTTCCAGCTCCATGGTACTCTGATAAAGTAAAGCTGCAATGACCTCCACTAAAGCAGGAAGCAATGAGACATATTAACAGAGAACCTGCATTTTCTAAAACTTTGTTTAAAGCTATTTCACATTCAGAGATCATTGGTTGACAACTTAACTCTAGGACAAATATGTGATACTTGACAACTGAAGACAATTACTGGTAAAACTATACAATTTCCAAAAGAAAAGAAAAAGGGAGACTCGCAATCTATCCATATACTTTAGGAGTATGCACTTTTGTTAGGAGAAATGTATCAAAATTATTTTTCCATTGGCCTCTGTCATAAAATAATAACTCAATTATGGAAAAAGATCTTAAGAAAAAAATTATGACAAGATGAGCACTGGCAACACAAACTTCTGCCATATTTAACTTTATAGCCATTTCTGAATCTTCCCAAATAAAGAATTCTTTCCACCTCTCCCTAGAAAGGATCATATATCTGGGGCTGCTGTCATTGACTGACACGTACTGGTAGACTGTCATGTTAAGTTACTAACATTCCCTGCTGCCAGACAAATGCCACACTCCAAACAGAATATCAACCTGGATAACAGAGTGGCCTCAGCTTTATTAAAACAGAATGTTTGACTTTGGATTACCAAATGTCTTCAGAAAAGGGAACAAGTAAATGGAAACCTTCAAGTGCATTCAAGGAGGAATCACACACCACCATTCTATTCCCATCACTCAGTAAATTCTGTATAATACCATCAATGATATACCATGTATTATTTTAAAATGGGTCATTTGAATGTTTATAGTCATTTATCATCAAGACCTAAACTTAAATCAGGGCCGTCTAGAGCTGCATGACCGTGTGACAATGGGTGGTTATGAAGCTGATTCATGTTTTAAATTTTATTCTTTGTTCTCAACACTTTTTTGGAAAAAGAGGAAATCTTAGTTCTGAAGCAAGAAATATATAGTTGCTGAATGATGGATGGAATGCTGCCATCTCTTGGTAATCTAGCACAGAGGAAAACAGTTTCCAAAAAAGTGATTTTGCATTTTTATTGGCTAAAGGCAATGCAGTTAAGAAGCATAATTTTGCTCTTCTAGTGTCAGAACAATCTATAATTGCTGTTATTATTTTTAGCATTTAATGCTTACAGTGCATATTGAAGCTATTCCCTGACAATAATACCATATTAAAAAGAATTCATCACATGATTTCCTAGCTTAGCTTTCACAAAGAAAGGTCTAAATTAGATTAGCCCAGCATCTCTTTTTGGGGATCTGTTCTGAATATTCCTTAGTAAGTTCACAAGCTAAACAAGACTCCCATTGGGCAGCATTTAAATGTTCTCTGTTCCAATACACACACCAGACAGAGAAACAGAAAAATGGTTGGCCTTTTAGATTAGTTTTTGGTAGATGTTTAAAAAGCTGAAATTCAGAAGCCTATTGCTGTGGTGCATATTGATCCTACAACATTAACCAAGCAAGTTATGTCTCCTCAGTTTTCTCATCTGCAAAGTGGGAACAATCTCTAATATATCTAATTTACAATGTTAACATGTGGATCAAATAGGATTGTCATGTGAATATAGTTTGTAAGAGGAAAAGTATTATGCTTGATGAAGAATTCCCAAAGAGATTTATTCATAAATCAAAAAAAGTCCCTTGAGCTTGGTTTCATTCATAAGTGATTACTATTTTGCTCAGAGTTGAATGTCTGATGATACACATAAAACAATACAAAGAAACCAGTTCATTTATTTAGAGGTTATCACCTTTCACTAGCTGCCATGTCCAGCAAAGTTGCCTAGGTGTCATATTAACTGATGATTCTGCTTTATAATTTTGGCTACCCAAAGGTATGACACATACAGAATAGCCTGGAGATTGGGAAAATCATTCTGTCTTGTTGTCATTATCTTATACTTACAATATACCTTCCACAGCAGTTTTCACTCTATCAGAGCTACTATTTATATTTTATTGTCCCCCAAAGATTGGTATCGTACTTGGCTTACTTCTATGTACCTCACCAGAGCTTAACTTAGGACCTGAGGAGACATTTGTTCCATAAATATTTATTTGATATATTGAAATGGATTAAGTGTTATTAACCATTTACCCTATTCTGGGTGCCCAAGAGTGAAGAGGAGTGGGTTAAAGTGAAATTCTAAGTGCAATCTGCATTTTGGAAAAGCATACCCATTTAAAGAAAAAATGGAATTTTAGAAAAAATATATATAGACAATATTACAAAGCAGTAATTCGTTTGTAGTTTTCTAAAGTCTGAAAACAGTTTGATTAGAAATAGCTAAATCATGGCTGAGCGCGGTGGCACACAACAGTAATCCCAGCAACTTGGGAGGCAGAGGCAAGAGGATCCAAGTTCGAGACCAGAGGCAGTCTGTGTAATTTAGTGAGACCCTATCTCAA